>BMAO01038935.1:0-45236 GCA_019973975.1 Trichonephila clavata | reverse complement strand
TTCTCAATTTAAATAATATTATTTCTTAAATATCAATATAACTGAAATATAAGTATAACTTTCCTGGCAGATTATATTAAAACACTACATTTAATTTACTTTACTTTTATTGAGAATTTAGTATTTTAAATATAATAGGAGGCGAAATCCATTTTCTTATAACCTCTTTTATAAACTCTTTTCTGCATCTCATCCATATATAGAAAATATTATACTTACAAAATGTATTCTTTATTAAGTTTCTAAAACTTAAAGATTTATTTTACCTCTCACATTCATCCAAATTTCAAGAACATTTCTTTAAAATTGAAAATTTTTAATAGTTTCAATATTTTAGAATATTGTTTGAAACTCCAGCACGCCACTACAATTTCACCGTGTATTTTCAGGTTACTGAAAAATAAATTTAAAAACTAAGCTACTATAGCATACTTTCTTATTTCATAAAATTATTTCAAAATTCTTTTCTCAAATAATTACTTTAATAATATTTTAGGAAAATTTTAATTAAAGTAATTTAAGCATTTAATATCTAATACATATATTTTAATATAAATAAATACAGAAAACAAAATAATGAATTGCTTTTCTTTGTAGGTGACTTATTGTTATTTCATATTGCAAAAACATGAATAATTTAGATACTCTAATTGAGCTTTTAACAGCATAAATATTTTATTTACTGAATGAAAGATAAAACTTCTCTTAACTTTCTTAATTTCTTTATAAAATAATATTTTCTTCATTTGGAACTTTGTTGAATTTTCCTGAAATATTTTATATTAAAATTTCGCCATAAATTTCTCAAATTTTAAATTAAACAATAAAATCTGGCAGAATTTATAAACTTAAATATTTTATCTATTTAAAGACTTAAGGTAAGTTGACATAAAACAATAACTACCAGAATTTTTAAATGAAGAATTTTCGATTAAATTTTATTTTTGCTAATACTGATTAAAACTCTATTTTCTCCACAACTTGATCTTTAAACAGATTACAACTTAACGTCTGTTCATCCCAATTTTTCAGAAACTAATAATATATTGCAATAATAAATTATTTTATTTTAAAATTTATCGTCAATATTTAAAATTCTTCGTTAAAATTCATTCCTGTTCTACTATAACTATAAACAAATAATTAAAATAAGGATTCATTACAGAAAAATTTCCCACTCAAAGAAGGTTTCGGTTAAAATTCAGCTTTTACATCAAAACCTTAAAGAATAATTTAAAATAGGCTTTGACAAACTTTTCGGCATTTTGTGCGGTTCCTTTTAAAGATCTACTGGTGGAATTTTTAAACAGCGTAAAGCAGCAGTTCTGGCTTTGCATAAACTTCTTGATCCCAGAATCTGAAAAGCAACGCAGGCTTTCACCACTTCAGCTACCCAATACTGGCGCAAAGCTTCCCGCTGACTTATCGCCTGATTTGATGCAGGCTAAATGGGAAATTTGGATTAGCCTGCATTTGGGCGATGTTTTGCGACACCTTTTCTTTGTATCTTAAACCAAATACGCTATCAGAAGCACAATTCACTTTCACACTTTTATTTCTGACTGCAATCATTCGCTTTTCAGGCTTTTACATCTTCGATTTTCTTTTAATAAGCTTCGCTCGATTTAAAATTGACACATTCGCAGAACCCTAACACTTTTATGCTGCAATAAACCTTTAACCGCGATGGAATTTAGAATATAATAATACTACCGCATTACTGCAAATTTAGGATATTCAAAATGTTTTAATAATACTTTCGATAAAAATTTGGCTGCAGCTGACTTCACACTATATAAACAATAACAAATAAAAATAAATGTTCACAAGACCAATTCTTTAGGAATTTCATTTACCTAAAACTGCCGCTAATTTGCTGGCATCGACTTTCAGAATCTTATACCATTAGAACAAAGCAGCCATAAACTTAAACACCACGATCTCTGTTCTGACCATTTGTTTATCTGCGCTATAAAATTGGAAAATTTAACATGTTCGCTGAATGAATTTACTTCAGCCTGGTTGCTGAATTCGTGGTGCGGCAATCAAAAAGAAGTTATGCCGGTTGGCAGACATCGGCAGACGTTGACTGACATGGCGGCGGGGACGGGGGAGGTAAAGCCTAAGATTAAATTGATTTATCAGCTAAATATAAAAAGAAAAATCTTTTCTGATTTAGTTACTTCATGCAATTTTTTCCAATTTTATCTTCAAATGTGAATGTGTATCCTTGAAAAAGAATTGTCATGTCAACTGGGAATGATATGAAATTTTATATAGATAAGTCGGGCATTTAAGATGATTCAACTTTTTTGCTGTTGTTATATTAAGATAAGATCAAGTATTTTAGAACAAGGATATCTCTAATTTTTCTTTTTAAATATAATTCAAGGAAGTCGTAACTGATTTTTTTGAAAGTTTTTGTTGTCAATTTGTGGTTATTTTCATGTTGCATTTTATCTGCCTCTTATTTTTTCAGTTTTATCTGTTATAAAATATGCAACGTTTGAGAGAAAGAGAGACGTAACTCTTTCAGGAAATCAAAATAATATATTTTAGAAAACTATTAAAAAATGAAAGTAAAATTAAAAGAAATGCAATCCCACGTATTTAAAAAATATTAATAAAGTTTAAGTAATACGTATATTAATTATTCGTTTAAATTATCAAAAACAAAAAAAATCTGTTTAAAATTCGTACATTGTTTTAGATTCTTTAAAACTTTGTTTGCAACTTTTTATTAATACAGCTTTATTCCTTAATTTTCAATTCGATTTCTAAAACTAAATCCTGTATTTTTGTTATAGTATTTATTTTAATAGTTTTATTTCAAAATGCAAAAAAAAAAAATAATAATAATAATAATAATAATAATAATTTATAAATAAAATAATGTTTAATTAAATATTACAGGAAAATAATTGTGAAAAGGTTTTTAAGAAATGCATACGTGAGCGATTTTTGTTTCATATTGCAGTTTACTAATATGACTTCTGATTAAAAACAGAAATTTTTTCTCTCGATCTCTTACCTTCAAAACCTTGCTATTTAATAGAATATTCAGTAAAATTTTTTGAAGGAACCCTAATACCTCCGGGGTCATTCCTTTCCGCTACTTAGCTTAGATTATATGGATCCTTATTGGTCTTAGAAACATGCTGGCTATATGACATGTTGTCTCATCTAATATTTGATACTTCCACCATTTGCTTTGTATAGAGTATTAACTCGTCGTGGTACTGATCTAATAAGCTTCTAACATGTCTCTATAGAGATTTCAGACCATGTTTTATGAAGTGATATTTCTAGTTCTTTGAGATATTTTGGAAGGTTATTCTTATCTATTTATGTACAGTTTTTAGCGTGATGGGGGTGTAGAATTGTCGTCCTGATGTGTTCTGTCACCATCTGGAAACCAATCTTCCATTAATGGTTTAACAACATTTTCTAGATGAGATATGTACCCATTTCCAGTTCTGTTACCCTTTGTAGTGAAAAGGGGGCCGATCCCATTCCAACCAAATGCTACCCAACCAAATGTATGAAATCTGGATCAAGAGCTTCATGTTGTTCCCGACGAATTCTTTGTCCACTATCATTCGTAAAAAGTGTTAAATGTCTCTCACGGCCCATAGAACTTTTCTTCACATTTCTACGTCCCAGATTTTGTATTCATTAGCCAAAGCATCAAAATGGTTTTTTTTTATTTATTTAAAGTTGACAAGTACGGTTTTCGTGTTGATCATCGACTTTCAAGCTCGAGAAATTTAAGTTCTCTTTGTATTGTTTTGTGCGAGATTTTTGGTCTCCGAGTTTAAATTGGACTCCTTTATAATTTATAGAGTTGCCAATCGTCTGCTTTCCCTATTTTTCATCACAATCCGCTTCAATTCCCTCTCATCACGTTTTGTTATTTTCTTGGATCTATGTCCCCTAGATGATGAAGTTTTTATGCTACCTAAGGTTAAATATACTTCATATATCCTTATTACGCTTTTGTTTGATATTCTAAACTGTTTGGATATTTCAGTTACTTTCACGGCTATTTTATTACATATATATAAACAATCTGCTCTCCTTTAAACTCACTAAAAGCTTTTGTTGATGGCACCATAAAAAAATTTGTTAGTTTTATAAAATTAAAACAATCTTAACTTTAAATAATAGAGTCGATTATATACTTGGACAAATACTTTTTCAGGGATATTAGTTTATATTTTCTGTAGTTGCAATTTGATGAAGAATAAAAATAAAAATAAGTGGTTGGTGGCAACTCATTTGGCCACTATGTTTATATTATGGAATTATATGCGTAACATATAATTTCAAGAGGGGAAGACATAAACGTTTCAAAAATACCAACAAGGCTACTGTATTTTTTAAAACTGAAACAATTGCAACACATTCCTAAATTGAATATTTTTTGAAAAACTCGCACTGATAATGACATATTCAAAGAAGGAAAAATCTGCATTCCCAATATATAAATAATTGAGCAGAGAGTATTCTCTTATAGCTGAGCTGTTAGCTGAATTAAAGGTTAAACCTACAGAGCAATAAAAAAAAGTGAAACCTTTCAAAGATGTAAAAAAATTCATCTTTCCATTTCCAAAAGTTGGATAAATTAGAAAATATAAAATGAAAAGTGGAATTTTTTCATCTTCGAATATCATAAAAATGCAGATATTTTTTGTTTTTGTTTTTAAAGCTTTTACTAAGAGCAGTTTTGAAATTTAAAAAAATCGTGATATATCTCATAACAGCTTCCTGTAACATTTATTTGTGTTTTTGTAAGGTTATTTAACTCTCTAGAGGTGCACGATTTTGCTTTAGAAGGAATTCGTTTGTTCATTTCCTAATATGATCTATCATTATAATTGTCATGAAATGATAGCGTGTAATCAGGAATATTTTTAATGGGAATTTCCGCATGAATAATCGGTCTCGTAATTGAACAACTTTGGCATCGATTCTTTTTATGATATTAATCGATATTTTCCTCTTTAACAAGAGTTGTCCATGACCTGAAACGAAATTTCAACAAACGGTGCAATCGTCTGCAAAAAGTGAATCATTCTTCAACTCCTGCCTGTTTAAAATGCATTTTGAATGATCGGAAGCTGAAAAAACAACAAAAAGCAGATGTTTTTTTTACCACTCACCCTCAGGAATACTACCTCATAATAGTTCCCCGAACGTGTTGCATTTGGGGAGAAGAAAACTTCTATTAAACTGACCTCTTTTCGGGTTCCATTATGCATTTACGTTTCTGATGAACTGTCAAAGCTCATTCCATATGTAGGTCATTACACTTGACATGTGCAATGCTCTCTCCGAAAAATATCGGTGCGTTTGCGGTTTACGATAGAAATGAACTGAACTGCGAAAAGAACCCATCTTTCGGTTATTGAACCTCAGGGTTATTAGGGTCTAACTAACTTATTAAAGAAGGGTTTTGTAAGTAGTTTAAAATAGCTATTCAAAAATTATTCTTTTAGAAAGATGGCTGACTATCACGACTCGCTTTACGGTAAATTTATTTTGAAATGTTTTTCCAAGAAAAACGATATATAGAGAGATTATACTCGTGTATTTGCAACAAAGTGTCAATTCATTTCTAATGAATGCCAAGTAGTATAGAAAAAAATAATCCGTACTTCTGATGATAAAAATCACAAAATTGCTCATGTGTTATTTTTATAACTAACTTTTAAAAAAAAAATAGGGCAATTAAATATAATTATAAACTTTTGTGGTGTAATTGTGTAAATTTTTACAGTTTTTTGAATCGGGTTATATTTTACCTCGGAATAAAAGTTATTATTTCATTACTTTCTTGTTTTAAAATTAAAAACTGCCTTATCGGGGTTTCAATTAAAACTCAAAGCGAGTAAAAATTTAATTCATAAATATAATGTATGAATCTGAAAATTTCTGAAAATAAATATCAAACAATACTCTGTTTCATAATTTGAGTAATTTATTCAAAGTGATCCCAAATGGATTCTAAAAACAAAATACTCTAATCAATTTTGAAAACATTTCCTTAATTTTTTTCTTTTTTACTTAGTTTCGACGGCAATTGTAGCAGAATAAATGATGAGAATAATCATCACTTCAATGGAGAAAGATCTCTATTTTCATATTTTTGCATTTCCGTCAGTGGTGATGATTTTATCGGTTCGCAACAATTCGGCAATAATCAATACTTAATTTTTTGTCGAGCTTCGCTAACCGGATATTAAAATGGAATTTTTAATCAGGATTCTTTCTTTAACAAGCTGCGTTTTTCATAGGTAAAAATATCATTAGAATAACGAATCGGTTGCTATGCTGTTTGAATCTCACTTTGTCTAGAAATATAAATCGGCGGCTGAATCATGGTTAAACCACAATGATATCTATTTATTCATCAAATGCCTGGCCATTGACCATCAGGTCACAAGGCAACGAGCTCTCCAATATTTCTTTAGAATACAGTCCAAACTCTTAAGTGCAGAGCACACGTCAAGATGAGCAGCGTTTATGACTTGTCCAGAAGCACACAAAGCACAAAAAGGGGACTCAGTCAGGTTAAAACGAAACAAATGAGCACAAAGTCAGTCATGTCCAGTCAATAACCTAAATTCAGTCTTAACAGCAGCACGAGGAGAGTCTGAGACACAGTTAGGATTTATTTTTGGCAGCAATGGTGCAGCATCTCGAAAGCATTTCTGATAAATCCTATTAATTTCAAGTTTTGTTGAGTGAAGAGGCTGGTCTATAGTACATCTTTGGAGAACATTCGTGCCTCTTTTTGCTAAAAGGATCGCCATTTCATTTCTCCAAAGGCCACAATGCGAAGGCACCCGCCAGAAGACAATCTTAGTCGGAATTCTGCTCAGCAGCTCCCTGTAACACTGGACTCGGGAGCTTTGTCTTGGTTATTTGCCAAAGCCTGAAGGGCAGAACTTGAACCCGATAAAATTACAGCCTTATCAGGAGTGGAGACACGGGCAGAAAGCTGATGAAGGGCCAAATGAATGACCTCGATTTCACCGTCATAATGAGTCGTATGAGAGCCGAGATGCAAGTAAAAGAAAAAAGATCACAGAAAACTCCAGCACCAGCTCCCTGGGTGAAATCCAAAAGGGGAGCATCTATGTAGATAGCAAAAAAAAAGATTTGTAGAGAGCCGCAGTCGTTATAGTAGATTTAGTGTTTCGTGCACCACGAGGAGGCCTGCTTCGTTACACCCCATATTTTTTAATGAAGAATTACTTTTTCGGTACCCTTTCACTATTTTGAGACCTTTGAAATTTACACTCCTGGCATCCTCTTAAGGCATGGGACACCTACGCCAGGGCCTTGGTCTGGAGGCTCGACTCGGCGTCCCTAAAATCATGAACGAAACAATTTTAATCGTCAAATGCTATTGCCGGGCATATTCTCTGAAAAACTAGAAATTTCGAACTTTTTGCCAACTGCCATGAGTGGCAAGACTGCATTATTGTATCATGTCCGTCGTCCGTGTCTAGGTCTACGCCTACCACTATACATCATCTTTACTTATTTAGTCGAAAAGTGACAGTTGGTCGAATTGATTTATGTCTAGGTTTATGAGATTGTGAGTGACACACATTTATTTGTAACGAAATACCGTTTGTACGAATATTTAACAATGTACGCTATAACTTGTCTGCTTAAAAGGGTGAGGTCATTTTTTGCGTAGGACTTTAGAGCTTCAAGTAGACTTAGGACTTCACTGTTCATAAATGAAGACGAGAGATATCAAGCCAAATGTATTAAGGAGATAACATACAGTAATGATGAAATGATTGAAGATATAGCCTTCTGGATGGATGGAAGATGTTAAAATAAGTGTTGAGTGTTGCGGCTGGAAATAACTGCTACTACACACCTTGGTATTCAATGGAAGAATCGTTGGATGTTTTATTGTAGCATGCAGCCCATGCTATCTCCACACATAGCCAAAGTTTATTTGGTGTTGCAGTGAATGGTATACATCAGGCCAATCATTCTCCAACCATTGACCAGACATGTTCGAATAAGCGACAGATCAAGGGGATAAGTAGGATAACACAACAAATGTAATCTAGTCATCTATTGGTTAAAAAAACCCTTTCGAGTTACTTGTAGGCGTACATTGTCTTCTTGGAATGCGGCCTCATACAAGCGCAACAGGCTCTAGAACTTCAGTACTGATTGGTCAATGTACCGGCAATGATACATTGACCAAAAGAGGGCGCGGTAGTGGAATCCAATACCACGCCGAAATAATAATATCGGATGTATGACCAATGTGGCGATTATAAGGCAAATGGTTAGGAATCCTTTCCCATGGTGAATCTAATATGAACATCGTGGCATTGCTGGAAGAAATTTGGTTCGTCTATAAAAAAAATTGTCGTTCTATTAAGCTGAACGCAACAATGGACATCTTATGACTTGTGCTGCAAACGAAGTCGAATGCTACATGCGGACACCGGTTGTTGTGCAACAGACCGTATTTGTTATGACATGGTTCCTGATGTGACAAAACGCCTTGTGCACAGTATGCCTATTATCAGTTGCGTAACGTACACCCCTCAACCCACAAATATCGGGGGGGGGGCAGAATTCTAGGGGGTCCAAAGCCTGACTGACTCTTTTGACCCCAAACTGACTATGCAGGGGAGGACCTAGTATTCTTCGTTACGCCACTGCCTATCACTTCCTCTAGTAACACGATGAAGCTGATGCAATAGATGTTGTTAGTCAGTCGTGTCAGAGCCGGTTTATCCATTTGGCACTTGGGGAGGGCTCTCAGGAGGCTCGGATAAGCTGGACTTAACCGGATTTTCTAGTTATAAATTTCGATCCGCCAGAGCCAAGGGGTCCGTAGATCTTCTGCACCCAGGGCCCGAAATGAAATTAAAATCGTCACTGAGTCGTGCCTTACTGCCTCCATCGGTGACAGATCTGCATCACTGTTATCCATTTATGTCCTACAGTATCGCCAATATCTCGGAGGGATAATCCACATTCTCTGTAGGCAATGGTTCTTCCTCGGTCGAACTTAAAAACATACCCGAATGGACGCCTTCGATGCATATCGCAGCTGCTGACACAAAACAATAACGCGAAAAAGCAATTCCAATAATTCAATACGGCATTTGTTTTCCTTTTATATAGCGTTTACTGGTAGCGCTAAACGTGCCTATATGATGTGCATTAGTCCTTAAATGCTAACCATTTCCATATCCCATCGCGGTATACGCACGGTGAAAATGTCTTATCTGGATGTTACCTGTAGGATATTTGATTTTAGGTGACCATCAATGCAGATTGTTTTAAAGGTGCTGTATCAAACGTTCCTAAAAAAATTTGACGGGAAGTATCACGTAATGAAAAACGCAATGAAAAATGCATTGCAGTTAATTTTGAGCTTGACATTTGCAAAATACGTACTAAGGAAAAAAACTGAGAAATAAAGTGTAGATACTTAAAAATCTGTTTTTAAAATGAATAACAAAATAGTAACAAGAGTATCAAGATTTCAAATGACTTCTAAAACAAAATAAAAGGTTACATTAAAAATGCATTATGTATTCTGTGTATGTTTGAATTTGTCTTGTCTTTTCTTTTATCTGTATTTTGTCCTTATTTGTACCTTGAAACTAGAACCTATCACGTCACCTTTTTATGTTCTCGATTGTGTCATACCTTGTCTATTTTCCGCCTTCCGTCCCTTGTTCGTCCTTGTTATTATACATATGTAATTCAGGCATTCTAATTTGTCTTTTCTTACGTTTAGCTTGCAAGTGTGGCTCGTTCTCTAGCACTGGAAGCAATATTGGTGAGTCTGTAAACATTACTGGATTCTAACGAGGAACCAATACGTATTTGACGGAAGGATGAAAGCAATTCATCTTTTATCTCTACAAGTTTCCATTGGAACATTTAACCAATTAATATTAATTATAAAAAATAGTGTTCGATACCCGGGAAAATATAAGCTAAGAATTTTAACACAGTAAAATAGTAATATTTGTTTTAAATACGCTTTTACCTATGTGATCACTCAAAAAGGGATCAGGATCTTACTACTCTGTTCTGATAGAAAGGCACCAATGGACGAAATTCATGATGATCATATGATAAATGCAGTCACGTGTTCGCCAATGAATTTAAACCTGACATTAAATGATGTTTAACATTTTCTGAAAGAGTATTAATTTTTTTCTAAAAAAGTTTTCAAAATTAAAAAAATATATATATTCTTATAACATATGTGTGCCTTTAAATCAAGTGCATTTTATTTACCTACTATATGTGTTTCGTTGAATTTTTCCGAGTTTTGATTAAAGAATTGTAAGTTTTGAAAAAGGAACATTTATCTTACGACTGAAACATTTATCTATAATTTCAAGAAAGTCCAAATGTAAACATCGAGTATTTAGAAAATCCTTAGAAGAATCGAAAAAAATTCACTGAGAATTAGTAAACAGGTTTTGATTAGGTTTGAATTAGTAAACAGGTTACACATTAGGTGTGTATTCGACATCATCCGTAATATATTTCTAGAATTTTCATCAAATGCCGGTTAAATGGCTGAAAATGACAAAGTGAAGGATGCACTGATTAAAAACATGGGTAGATTTGTCTGACTATTATCTAAGAATTTGGTAAACTTTTACATTGCTTGTTACGAGATTCTATAAAAATTAGTTTTCTTTTTGATACATATAAAATCTTATGCCATAAACGTACACTAAGAGCTCGTACACTAAAAGCTCTTTTATGTATTTATATAATAAATTTACAAATTATATCAAGATGAAAACTTTTAAAATAAAGCACATCATATGAATTGTAATTTATATTGAACCTTTCTCATACACATACGCACACAATAGTTCTATATGTTACCGATAAAGTGTATAATTCAGTTATTTCAACTGTATAATTATATATTTTATGAAATAGCTAGACAAGTCAGTTAAAGTATATTATAGATAAAAAAAATTCATACTATAATCATACTACAAAATTTCATATACTAGTTATTTCATATTAGTTATTTCATAATATAATTTCATATTAGTTATTTCACAGAATAACTTTACCTAGTTATTCTATGAAATAAGTAGGTATTCTATGAAATTACTAAGGATAGACCGTTAAAGTGAAAAATAAAGAACTTCAAAGATATTTTATAAATTAATTGATCATAAATGCTAAAATCTCCAGAAAAATACATTTTATCCCTTTTGCGGATGAATAATTGATTAAAAATAAGGGAAAGCATATTATATAATTTATTATTGCTCATATTGCTAACATTAGTTAAACAAAAAAAGACGGTAAAAGAATATGCAGCAAAAATAGATTATTTTTAAATAATATCAACAAAAATACATGCTGGGAAGAAAAATTTTTGCTTCATAAAAACATTGTGTAATTTTTTTAAAACAAAAATGTAAGAGAATATTAATTTAAATTTTGTGAGACACCTTTATTTTAATTTTCATTATTTATAAGAGCTAGGATTGCACTGCTTATTATTTTTGAAACAAGAACATATTTTACTAATACTCATTTTTTTTACACCAGCACTATGGTGAAAAGAGGCAATATTTCTCGTACTATATTAATTTATTGCCGTGCTCGCCACACATCGACTTAGTGTGTTTACATCTCTCTGCTTCCGCCAGGCCAGATTCTCAAAACTATTCTAAATTCCGTACGGGACCCTTGATTGGGTTTACCACAGCACTTTTGAAATTCTTGTCCAGTTCCGCAGTTTTGAGCTGTTGCAACTGATCGAAGCGTTGTGTCAATATTTGGAACTTCTTCAATGGAAATAAATTCTCGCTGATATACACTGAACTAATATCTAGAGTACAATTGTTTTATTCGGCCATTTCTAGTTCCTAATCGGAAAAATTCTTCCCAAAGCAGAAATAATCGGTTCAAAGAACTTTCGAGTGCCGTACTTCATACTTTAACGATCAAGTAATCGTTATTCTGTAGAATCGTAGGATCCAAAAATTTTATATACTTTAACCGACTTGCCAGTTATTTCATGAAATACCTAGTTATTCTATGAAATAACGAATTTCACACTTTAACAGTAACATATATACCTCTTGATTTTCTTACATTGCATTATTTTTATTCTAAATGATTACTTTTAATAATGGGCATCATTTGAATGAATTCATGCATTTAAACATTAGCAAATTTAAATTATTTATGCTTTTCAGAACTCTATCTCTCTGCCTACACTCCTCTTAAAAGATTTCGCTGAATTTAGGCAATAACGTTGATAGAATACAGTCATTTTTCCTTTTCCGATTCTAAACATGCTTTATTTCAAGACAGAAGCAGCCCAAAGCTTGCAAAATTTACATATTTTAAATATTTAAACAGAAACTGATTTTTTTTTGTGAACGAAACATATTTACTATTCATAAATGTTCTAAAAACACCTTCATTTTTCATGCCAGAATGTAGAATTGTATTTTTATCATTTCTGGCGACAAGGTCAAACAATTTTAAAGCAACCACCTGATTGTTATGTCTGATAGAGAGGAAATCACACTACCTACGCGTACACCTAAGAATTTTAGACTTTGGACCGAAACTTTTTCGCCAGGTGTCGATATTTATCCACTACAGCTTACAATCACACATGTTTAGAGGAGATAGTCCAGTATAGTCTTTTATTTTATCATACTTTCGTTGAGGTAAGAATGTACAGAACTGCGATTTTTGCTCAATGATTAATTGATAGGTCTAAAAAAGTAAAGGCATCCTTTTCAAAATAGAAACTTGACGCGAACGATTCCGTTTTACTAGTTAAGATATGGATTTTATTGCGAGAAAAAAAAATCAATAATTTCGCTTAAGCGTCTTATTATTTACGGAGGAATGATTTAAATTTTAATCTGCTTTATATTTTCACAGTAAATATTGTTGAAGTCAACCAATTATATTCTTGATAAAAAAATAAACGGGAAAGATTTTACATCAACTTATACGTTACTTTTTCTCACAGCAAATGATTTTAACCATGTTATCGAATGCATGGTATTTGAATACCACTGGAATTTTTTTATATCATTTTAGATAATTTTGAGCATTCAGTTTTCAATTACTGTAAAATATTCCCATTATTCAGAGAAAACTTGCACACTAAAAACATTTTTAACTGATGGTAAGCAGACAGGTGTTAAAATTAATATGAGAATAGGCAATAACAATTCTTTGAAGGTGAACGCGGATAACATGAAAACCCATTTTAACCCTATATCTTTTTTCTCTGATATATAGTGGACAAAATTTTGTCAGTTTATTAAATACTTTTACTTTATAACCGTTCTATTTGGCACCCTTTTTGTTTTCGCGAAAAATCTAAAAGCGATGTATCACCAATTTACTCAACTTATAGTTACATGAAAATATACTGCCGTGAAGAGAAATAAGCCAATTTTTTTTCAATTTAAAGCATGCATGGTACAAGCCAAAATGCAAGATATAGTTATAACTCAAAAACAATGTGTGTAGAGATGAAATTATATTTCAAAAATATATGTATTTTTCACAGTCCGAGGGATCCAGATACAATACGCAGAGATTTTTAATACAGAGAGGATAGATTCAATTGAAGATTATGCGGGATATGTCAGATATGTAATAATTAAATCAATCTAAAGAATTTTTGAATGTTTATAGCGGAGTTTTTTCCATTCTCTGAAAGCATCTGGCAATATAGAAAGAATTAATATTTAGATACAAAACATTCTGTACAAGATAAGAAATTCTTTGTATTTTTTTTTTTTTTACTTAAATACACTCATTTGAAAAAAAGAAAAGAATTACGGGGAAGAAAAAAGTCTGTTTTACTGAAATTCAATTGTGAAGCTCAGTGGCATAACGACATATATTTGGGCCCTCCCACAAAGTCAGGTCTTGGACCCCAAAGTTAGATTTTACAAAGGGTAGGTACTTGGCGGCAGTTAAGCTTTGGGGCCCCCTAGAATCCTGTGCCCCCCTCCCCCGTGATGTTGGGGTTGCGGGGGTGTACGTTACGCCACTGGTAAAGCTCATGCACGGTAAATTAAATGTTTGAAAATTCAAGGGGTCATTAGAATCAACATTTGGTAGCACTTGTACATTGAATGTTAAAATCAGTAATTGATGAACTTTTCGCCTCTTGGTGGCAAAGCATGTTTGTATATGTCGATGTCTCTGTAAAGAGTGATAAAGATCCGAATTTCATCTTCCAGTACACAACACACTTCCAAACTTTATCAATCATTACCCCAAATCTGCGAGATTTCGGAGTGCCGAGATCTGGCAGCACACCATGTCCAACAAGCGTTTGAAAGAAATGACGAATGTCCTGACTTAGGAAGATTTTCAAAACACGGAGGCAGTCTCAGATGCCATTAACTTATTGTTGAGCTGTTTAAGTTGTACATAGACTGACCAGAAGTGACCGACTACCGTAATAGATAACTATTCCACACTAGGGGTAAAAGCTGCATACATTCGTAAAACAAAGGCCGTATGAACGGCTAGCCCCCCCCCCCCCAAATTGTTTTGAATATTGAATTAGTCCTCAAAAGAGAATGATACAATACTCACCTAGAGATATATGTAATACAGTGAAATACGTTAAACGCGAAAACATTTAAAGCATCCGACTACTTGCGACAGTTTTTTTTTTAATGGAGATATGAGGATTTTTTTGTTGTGGTTTTTAGATATGCTTAGTACATTTTAAGAAAAATATGCTAAAATTAAGAAGGGGGGAAAAAAGAAATTATTATAACTAAAATGGGTAAAAATTTACAAAAAATTACATAAACGCGGCCCATTCTGTACCAAAGGTTTATGAACAAATTTTCAATTTTGATGTGTTATGTTATTCATTGTCGAAATGACCTTCAGGATAAGAGATATTTTAGTTTTTACAAAAACTAGAGCACTTTATCTCAGTTATTATATGGAATTACTTAAAAAAACAGTGATTATATTCACATAAGGGACTGTAAATTTTGTAATAAAACAGTGATTGATAAATCTGAAGGTTAAAACATTTCTATTATTATACAGAACATACACCAAAAATTTCAGTTCATTATTTTCAAAACATTTTGAGCAATTGCTGTGTGTTCCCGTTTGAATATTTAAAAAAAAAAAAAACACACATTTCGAGACATACGAAAGTATGTAAATATTACATATTGTTTAAAGTTCTGGCATCTGCTTTTACTAAAAACACTTGTAGTTTTTGCTACAGTGAACAGAAAATAATACACTTGTATTTTTATAAAGCTAATATGATGGTCTATAAAATATAATCATACAAAAAATTGACAATTTTTGACAAAATTCGCAATTTTAGGGTAGTCGGTTACCTTAATCTTCTTTTAGAATGTAGACTGATATCTCCTGGAATTTTTTTAACCAAAGAAATCTTCTATTAAATTTGTTTACAGCGTTCTTAAGTGGAAAAAAGCATTACATTTTCTGCTAAGGGAGCTCAAAGATTACTACAACTTTACTATGGAAAGAATTTGGTATTTAATAGGAAAAAAATTAAAGAAATAATTGAAGAGCTGAAATATTGATGTTTATTTATTTTTGTCTGAATTTTTGTGTATTTTTTCCTGTGCTTGCTCGTTAACTTCATTTTTAATCTTTTTAGTTGACCTGTATGATTTAGAAGAAGTCCGAAAAGGATGGAATTCTGATGTCTTTAATAAATTAGAAGCTAAATTTCGAAGAAAGTTGCAGGTATTTTTATGATTTATAATTCTTTTATTTAGCTTAAGATCTGTCCCATTTGAAAAGTTCTATATAATGTTTTATGGTCTTTCGGTGGGTTATGGTATATACGATTTTTACATTTTTAAATTAAACTATATCTTTTTAAGATGCATAAATCTGATTTCACCTATTTTAAAAAACTCAATTTTTTATCAATGTACTTTTATAACTGATTTGGTCTGATATAGCATGCAGGAATAAAATTAAAACTAATTAAAAAATGCACTACCAATTAAAAAATTTTTTTTGTTGCTCTTTTTATTTTATATTATTTTTAGCTGGTATATCTGTTCTTCGCACGGGTGAATTGAAAAATTAAACAATACAGATTGAAGGATAAAGAAGTTTTTAATGAGTTAATTTTACGTGAATTACAAATTAAACAAAACAAAAAAAGCTTTTTGCATTCTCAGCTGAACAGGAAAAAAAACATATCTGCTAAATTTTAAGTTTGTAGATCTAACAGCTGATAAAAAGGATTTTTTTTTTATTTATAACGCCCCGTAACTCTCTTGTGGGTCGATTTTTGAAAACATCTTCCTAAGCTGATCTTTGCTCAGCAAAAGGAACACATTGCTACAAATTTTGTGTAATGAACGCTTAAAATAGTGTAAAACGTAATAACTTTCTGTTGTATTTCTTTTATGTTTAAATTGTAATTATGTACAAAATCTTTTATATTCAACAGTTGCGAATTATAATAATCGCAAGCAACGCCGTTCCTTACATTATAATGGCGATTTAATAGAAACATAGCGAAATGTTGCCGATAGAGCCAATTGACATCATTTTTGGCGACTATGTTGGCAACTTAGCGATGGATTGAACGGTGCAGAAGTTGATAGGCTGTAACGCCACCTGGTGGAAAGCTGCACAAAAACCTTCTCCACAAAAAATACATATACAGGCCAATTTTCGTAGTGATCGATTGAACGGTGTTGGAGAGAAGCGAGGTCACATATACACAAACATCCATTTATATATATATATACATAGATCTTTTATAAATGCAATGTTTTTTTCCTATATAAAAAAAATACCTACCCCACCGAACATTATTATTGCACAATCGAGTAAAAACAAGTTTGAATACACACCCAAACTATCACAATTTCTGAAACCAAAAAGTTTAAGAATATTTTTTCTGGATTTAAAAAAAAACTATAAATTGGATTACTTTAAATAAAGATTTTTTTTAAAGAAAAAGTTAATATATATATTTTCATAACGATCTCTTTCTCATTGTACTAATTTGTTTGTTGGAAAATATTACCTTCGTTGTTCCAAGATACAATAATTCATTTCAGTCTGTTTTCCCGAAGATATTTCAATAATTGTGATGTTTTCCTTATTTCCATAATTTTAGTATTAATATTTGATTCAAGACTCTTCAAAACTGTAGAGAGTGAAATGTTTTATTGAAATGCTTCCAAATTTAACAAATCAAAAGCCCTTTCTTAACGGATAGGCGAAAAATGTATCGAACGTCCCCTGCGCGGTTAAAATCCTTTTTCTTCCAGATCTTTTTTAATTGTGAGTGGCAATTTCAGAATGTTCATTCAAAATGACTATTTCCTTTCCAGATTTTCTTGCACTCTTATAAAATAATATTGGTCTCATTGATAGCTCTCAAACAACTCGTTACGCGGCGTAATCTTCAAATAAACCGCGTATAACACCAGGTGCGGATTTAGGTTCGATGGCACCCTAGGTCCAAGTTAATTTGGCGCTCTTATAATTAATAATAATACGAATAGTAACACACACACACAATGGATTCCAAAAATTTACGAGAAATCTAACGTTAATAGATAAATGCTATACTTAAGAAAATTCTTTTAGTACCTTTTTGTTAGATATTTTAAATTGTACTACTTACACGATTAGTTATTTAAAAGGCCCTTTATTATTGACATGGGAGCCGTGGGTAGCCTAGTAGTTAGAGCATCGGACTTCAGACCGGAAGGCCTGGGTTCGATGCCCGATGCTACCAAATACCCCCCGAGTACGCATGGAGTATGTGCTCGTTAAATCAGTGGGTCCGAAAGTCTTGTGGGCGGCCGCTGCAGATACCATGGGTGTAGGGGGCTGGAAAATATTTCCCTCCCTTCTAGTTCCATGCCTAAATTGTGGAGGTGGAGATAGGTGGTGTCGCTATCTATTGTTTAGAAGTCCAACTTGTCTCAGGCTCTGGCAACTTTCATTCCTTCACTTCAGGAAGGACACGACAACAACAACATTATGGACATCTTGAGGTTGTCAAAGCAAGAAAAGAAGCATTAAAATTCTGTTTTGCAGTTAATAAAAAACAAAATCGATTTCAAATTTTTGCCCCCTCGAAAATTCTGGTGCCCTTAAAAATTTGCCGCCTTAAGTCCGGGCCTCGCGGGCCTAAGCCTAAATCCGTCACTGGATGATGCAATGTACTTTTGATTCTCGAGTAATATTGTCCCAAAGTACTAACGTGTGTGTTTTATAATGATTCTGATGTGATGGTAATTTTTTTCGGAAGTCTTAGAATTTCTAAAGAAACACTTTATTTAATTATAAAAAAAAGATTATGTGATAAACTTTAAGTTACTTTTAAAGTTGAAGTCACTACAGAGAGCGTTTCACAATCAGTTATAAATGCACACGCTAAAAAATTGCATATTATGTCTTCAGAAATACACTAATTCGTTCGTGGTTTTATAATTTCTTAACGCACAGTAAAAACCTGAATTCGTTCATATATCATTATTTTGATTCATAAAACTCATTGATTGCTTCACATCCATGTCCAATCATGCTCAATTATTTTACGGTCCTTAAAAATAAAAAAACTATTTATATATTTGTTTTCGCTTGCAGGCAACTTTGCATCCTCAGCTGCGTTCCAAATTACACGAGGACAACTGCTTTTCTTTAATCATCGGTCCTGCTCATGCTGTTTTAGATCTCATCGCCCCCAACGTTCACGCCAGAGACGCATGGGTTCGGGGACTTCGGCAACTCATAGCATGCTGCAAGCATATGCAAGTGCAACACGACGAAGAACGGTAAGAAGACGCTCTCAGTGTCTCTAATTATGTATGTACAAGAAAAGAGGTATCAACGTATTATACCGTCGATCAGTTTTCCAAATCAAAAGACGTCACCAAGTCATATACGCGGGCAGTTTTCCACTTGGCTGCATAACGAGGCATTTCGCGACGTCTTTTAATTTAAGGAATTGGTCGACGGAATAATGCGTAAATACCGAAAACGATTAATAATCACTTTCACAGAAATAATTTTAAAAAATGTTTGATTTTGTTGTAACAGTTGGTTGAAGGATCTGGTGAGAAAAGCTGACGTCAACGGCAATGGAAGCCTTAACTTTGATGAATGCCTTGGATTGCTGAATCAGTTAAATATCGGCATGCGGCGAAAGGAGGCGAAAAAACTGTTTACTGTAAGTTTTTAAATATGACTATACCAACTGCGTTTACCCTATATTTCCGTGTATAGGCCGAGAATTTTTGGAACATTTTTGAATTTAAGGCAAGGAGGTCGATCGGCTTATATAAGGATCGAGGGAATAATACGATTTAGAAAAAACTTTATTTATTTATTTTTGTAGAATTTCCTATAATAATGGGCAAGCAATATAAGCTTCGAGGTATTTTGAATAAAACTTTTATTCTAAAGGGTTAGGCAATGGCAACTTTCATTCCTTCCCTGCGGGAAGGACACGCGACAACAACAACAACATTCTAAAGGGGCAGGGAGTTCAGACATCCCAATGAGAAAAAAAAATTTAAGAACTATTCGGAAATTCGAACTTTGACACTGTGTATGTGTCAATGGGTATGTGTGTATGCATATGTGTGTTCATCATCAAACAAGTTTTCCCTCCAGAGCTTGAAATGTAGATCGACGATCACTTGCCGTATACGAATTTCTCTTCCCACTCATTTTCCAATCAAGGAAAAATGGTGCAGAAAGTAAGATTGGCACAGAAGTGTACAAGATAGCAAATGAATGGAAAAACTATGGTAATTTTGTGTAGGATTATCAAAAATTAAGCTATCATCGTTGGCGTTTTACTTTACAACAGTTTTATTTGAAAATATTCCATCCGTTTGGTAACATTTCTGCACTCACAGCGATATACAGTCGGACCTATATTTAACGAAGTAGCTAAATCCCGAAAAAAAGTTCGTTGCATGGAAAACTCATTAAATAGAGATTTCTCTTTGAATATACTTTAGAAACCATGTAAAACAAATTTTAAATTCATATACATTATTAAACAAAAGAAATTATTCACACTTTTTTTGTTAATCTGTTTTATGTATCTCACCCATAAAAAACATATCTGCAAAACATCCCCACCGCCAGTAACTTCCAACTACTTTAAACCACCTTCTGTCCAGGTCCTCCTTGACACCCAGACAAGCAAGATGATGAGAAGGGCAGGGAGGAAACAAAAACATGAAGGAAAAATTCTGTCACCATTCTGGAACTTCATAGGCCTCAAATGTCCACTTCTGAACCTCGCCAAGGATGATTGGACAGCCCTGAGGCCACTGCACGATAGAGATAGTCCTGGGCAACTAGCAGCATACCAGTTATGATCTGGTGGGAGGCGCCACGTGGAGAGTAATTTACTTTTATGAAGTTGGGTGGGGGTAGATTTCCAAAGATCTGCAGGGTTTGTGATCAGAAGATCTCATCCATTTCTTGCAGGTGTACCTGCATTCTTGTTACCGTACACTCCAAAGCAGTGGCGTAACGAAGAACACTAGGGCTCTCCGGCAAAGTCAGGTTTTGGGTCCCCTAGGTTACCTAGGCCCCTTCGCAATGCGGGAGTTGCGGGGGCTCCAAAGTGGGAAGGGATCCACTGGAGGCATACCGATTTCCTAGGACCAAGTCCAGAGAGAAGTACTAGAATATATCATGGTCAGGTTTATCAAAACTTTTCGGCTAATTCCTTAGATATTGCATAGCACTTCTATCGTCAGTCAATATCCAAATATTGGTAGTAACGGCATACTCCAGAGCCTTACCAATAGCTATTATTTATGCCGTAAGAACAGAGCAAAGTCAGTGTTTCGGGTACTAAATATACTATCTTCATCATAGTTGCTGATGAAGACACCTGTGCTTTTGTAAAGTTTTTCTATTTCTGGCAGAATATTAGCGTTAGATTTTAGTTGTCTTTAGAGAAAGAGGCACTCAGAATGGGACTGAAAATCAATGAGAATAAGACCAAGTACATGCCTTGCACTAAATCTTATTTTGACAATTACCACTTTAAAATTGAAGAGTATAATTTTGAAGTTGTTGACAGTTTCACTTATTTAGGTCCAGAAATTAACAATAGAAACTATTCTACTACTGAAATCCAAAAGAGCATTACTATGGCTAATAGATGTCTTAATGGCATACGAAAATATATGAAGTCGAACAAAATCAAAAGATAAACAAAGGTTCTATTGTATAAGTCTTTTGAGATCAGTATTAACTTATGCATGTGAAACTTGGTTATGTCTCGAGAAGATGAGAACATAAGTATCTACGAAAAGAAGATCTTAAGATATATTTTTGGAGGAATTCAGGAAAACGGAACGGCGAAGAAGATCAAATTTCGAGCTCTATAAAGAATCTGACATCGTTAACTTCATCAAAATACAACGAATTGAATGGGCAGATTACGTTGTCGGAATGTACGAAGACCGCACCACTAAAAAAGTCTTCAACGCCCAACCAAGTGGCACACGAAGATAAGGCAGGCCGAATCTTAGATGAATTGATGGCCTGGAAAAAGATCTCTTAGTTTTGAGAACTAAGAATTGGAGAACACTGGCAGGAAGAAGGCTAGCCTGGAAAAGGCTTCTTGAGAAGGCCAAGGCCCACCCTGGGCTGTCGAGCCACTGAGGAAAGGAGGGAGGAAGCAAGGAAGGATTTTAGTTGTTGTTATTTTGCAGCGACAATAAAATATTCTATAGAAATTCATCCCCAATAATGCATAATACTCCTTCTTAAATTATTTAGGCAAAATATCTAGTTATGAAACAAATTCTGTTTGTAATGCTATAAAATAATTTCCCTTCTTTTTTCTCCCCCAATTCAGGCTGCCGACTACAGAAAAGTCAAAATACAAGGAGAAGATGCCTTGGAACCGGACGAATTCATTCAATTCTATCGCAGTTTAGTTCACAGACCTGAGCTAGAAGAGCTTATGAAAAAGTAATTTTTGTTTTTACTTTGAAAAACAAAACATTATTTTGTTTCAAAACTATTCTTAACTTATTCATAACTTTTCTTTAAAAGTAACATAATTTAATTTAAAAATCACTATACTACGAACAAAATACGAACCGTTAAAAAAATTACTTATTTTCACGTGTATGAGTCATTAAGCTTATGTGGAACATGAGTGAAAAGATAATAAGTATTATCAGATAAAACTGTATGTAATACAAGGATAAGAAAACTAAAAATAAATTTAATCAGTTTGATTCATAAGGTTCAACGGTTTGTGTTCAGAATCTACCTAAACTATTAATTTATTACTCATATGCCACTAACGATTTTATTTTTTAACAAATAACTTATGAAAAATAAAATAAAAAGTATTTGGCTATAATACACAAATTAAAGGATAAGGGTTCAAAAAAAAATTACCAATAATTATTTCATTTCACTTTGACATTGTTTTTAAAACTTCATCTATAATTTTCAATTGAGAAAATTTATATAAATATTTATTGTTTTATTATTGTTATGATCATTTTTTAAGTAATCGCGAAATTTTTCTTGGCTCCATTTTAAAAATAAAATGGTTGCTTAAGTGACTTTTTCAGATTTTATTAATGGTAGTTCAGTGCTTAAATTTAAGAGGGCTCTCCTATGCTAATCTTTCTTCCCTTAAAAATAAACCAAAAACATTTACGTATTAATCGCAAAGTTAGCCGCCTCTTCAAATTTTGAAGACTAGCAGGCGAGCTAATTAAAATTTTCATGCAGCATATGTTATTTATAAAATCACATGTTACATCAATATTAGATAATCAATACTTCGTTGTTTTATATTTTAATGAAATTTAAAAAAAAATCCTGTTCAATAAATACACTACATGATGTATGGATAATTTTCGGTGATTTATATTATTACGAAGCGTCATTCTTATAATTTGACTTTTTTAATGCTGACAATCCTTCCAAAAAATGCAGAATAATACACTAAAAACACTAAAAATATTACTGGAATAAAAACAGCGCATTTCCTCTTTTTTTATGAAAAAGTTTCTTAAGGTTGATGACTTCATTCCGAACCGTGATCTTGCAAAAGTGTATAAATGAATAACTTTTTTGATATTTCGTATTACTTGAATTAGAATATACATATAAATTGTTTTAAGAACATTATTTCAATATATATATTTAAATACGTTTTTGGGGGGGGGGATGAAGAAAAATGACGTTTTTCAGACATTCTTTTTTTGAAATGGGAAATGCTTCTAAAATAATATTTTTCCTATACATAACTAAAATTTCTTTCCAGAACCTAAACTAGAATTTTTGGAAAATTCACATTATTTTTAGCGTTACAATTGAGATTGTGACGTTTGATTCAATAATGGTAGCGTGTTTGAAATATAGTAATTTAGTTTAATTGTCACAGCTATTATTTACATTAATATACAAGTTTTCACTATGAGATGATTTTAGAGTCCAAAATAATTTTGTGAGGGAGGGATCTTGTTGATGTCCTTTCCATGCGAAGTTTCCGCTGTTCTCTCTCTTCGTTTTCTCTCGGTTGACCGACCTCCGCGCGTCCCCTTTCACCCCCCCCACATCCGGTGGTGGCGAAATGCTTCCCTTCGAGTCAAAGGTTGCAGGGGCTAATTAAGACACGTCCCTCGCAGTATATTAGCGACTGCAGGTGGTTTTGCACGTGTGGTCATCATTCTTCTAAAAACTGACCCGCCGTGGGAAGCAAGTCCCAGATGTCTCAAGGGGGGGACGCACATACGTCACAAGATGCCGTATTTACTCGAATGTAATCCGCCCTATTTTTAGCGTTACAATTGAGATACCGTATTTACTCGAATGTAATCCGCCCTATTTTTCCAATGTTAATGATACTGAAAATCAGATGCAGTTTAGAATAGAAGGCAAAACATTTGTTGAATGGGGGAAATTCAGTTTCTTCTCCTTTCAAAAAGAAAAATGCAACCGCCCATTCTGACCACTTGTATCGAATGACTTATCCCATTCCGCAGTTTATCTCCAATATTCAATTTATCCGTAACATCGTTGTCTTTTCGTACTTAGGAAATATTTTTGTATATGCTTTTTTTAATCACCCAAAATATTAAAGATATCGGTAATAAGTATCAACACGAGTTCACAATGACATAATTATGAAAAGGGAGGCAATTTTATATGCAGGGGAAAACGGAAGTTGAGCAGCGGCCACTGAAAGTTTGACACGTATAAAACAAATATGCATCGTTGGCGAAAACAAAATGATATAATTTTTGCTTGCAAATGTTCACAGCCTTTTTATATAAATTCTTTTACATTCTTCTATAATATATTCTTTTAATAAAATGTTGCATAACAAATGCATTGGATGGAAGGGACGAATCCTTTTCGAAATATGATACTGACTGTTAGAGTAATTATAGGTTCATGTATGTATTTGAAAGTTATGCTGGCAAAATAAATTAATTCAGTCTTTCATCTCTTCAGTGGGTTGATAAATGAAATAACAAGCTTGCTTGGGAACTTAATACTGGGGGTTTCTTGTTGGGCTGACCACCTGACCGGAACATCTGCTCATGCACCTCAGGGCCCAAGGTCAAGTATACTTAAATGGGCACATTAGTCCTTGGCCCTCATGGGCTGTTGCGCCGCTGAGTTAAGTTAAAATAAATTAATTATTAACCTCTTACTATTCCTCATTAAATGTTTTTTTTAAAAAAATTCATAAGAATCACACAGATAACGATGATCCTTTTTTTTACACATTTTTTAATATTTTTTCTCAAAAACGTCTACAGAATTAAGGGTGCGGCTTAGAATTGACGACATTTTTACATTAAAACATTTTGAGAATTGGGGGTGCGGCTTAGAATCGATGGCGGCTTCTATTCGAGTAAATATAGTAATAACCGGTGTTTTTGTTAAAATTTCTCTACTCTGATATAATAAAATATGAATAAATCCACTCCCAAATAATCCACTTCAAAAATCTTTGTTCAGGCTCTATACAGAAGTTTTAGATATATATAGGCAAAACGTTAATATCATATATATATACATATAACCATTTTCCGTAAACGGATAGTGTTTTGAAAAGATGTCTATTCTTCATTTTTTGCAAAAAAGTGCACTTAAATAATATTCTTATACAATTTTATAAGTATATTGTAATTCAAATAATACTAAATATAAAAAAAATTATTCACTTATATATATATACGCTTTTACAAAATCACGATTCCGAACGTAATCAGATACCTTAATAATTAATACAGTGGGTGTAAGATGTTATACTTTTAAATAAAAATTGGTTTTTTAAACATTAAAACGCAATAAAAATATTTAAATTTTAATATAAAGTATAAAATTTCTTAGGAAATGTCAATTTAAAATGACTTTAGAGTTGAAAATTAAATACCCAATTGTGCCATTTTCAGATATTCTGTAAGCAAATCAGTTTTGTGGGGTTCCGAAGAGCTGAAGACTTTTCTAGAAAAGGAACAAAATGTAAGAACAAAATTGCAGTAGTAATAACATTAAAACAAACAATGAATAAAAATATGTGGTAAATGTATGATCACTGAATTTTTTTAGATGTCTCTGACCATGGAAGAATGCGAAGCTCTTATAGAGGAACATGAACCAGATGACAATAAAATTGAAGGTTATTTATCATTAGAAGGTATATTTTGAAAAATTATTCTCCTATCAAAATATTAAACTTGTTCTAATGTAATTACACAGGGTGTCCGTAAAGCATGGCTGCATTTTAAACTATTAACTACAAATAATCAAGCAAAGATATTCACTTAGGGTTACTTAAGTTCCATAAAGAAAACATCCAAACTCTTTTTACAATATTTTACTGCACGATTTCAATGTACGTGCAACACATAGAGTCTATACGAGCCACGTTCTATGAAGCATTGCAGAGGATCAACATTTTAAATGCCCGCTGTAATTTGACTTTTCAATTTATCAGCTCTAAAATCTTTCTCACTTCCAAATTGTAGTGTGGCGATGCCCATTTACGCTGTGCATGTGTTGCAGATTTAAATTCGATAAATCTTTCTATAACTTGCACTTGATTTTGTGGTGAAGTCATTTTGAAATGAGAATGTTGTAAAATGAGGACGCGGCGCCATCTAGTTTGCATTTCATTAAACAGAAACTTTAATCTGTTTTATGGAACATAAAAAATCCGTAAGTGAAGATCTTCGTTTGTTTAAATTCATCTTTGAAAGTATAGTCATATTTTTCTGACACCCTACATTGCTTATTTGCATATGAAGGAATTTTTAAGTTAGCTTTTACTTTTGTGTGTTTTTAATGCTTTTATTGTGTCCTGTTCAATTTGGTGAACCCAAGTCAACCGGGTGTTGGATTGGTTTATTTCCCCATAAAGTTTTATGAAATGGTAAAGTTTATAAGGAACTTTTTGAGACTTTAAAACTTGATTTTTTACTCACAATGTTGTAAGAAAATATAAAATTATCATTACTGCATCATATTTACATTATTATCTTAGTATATCATGTGATTTTTAAGGAATGTATTGAAAAATAAATATACTTTTAACAATTACTCACGACATTCCTTTTATATTGAGACTAGTCGTTACCCGCCCGCTTTTCTGTGTATTTCATGATGTTGTATGGCACATATATTCTTTTTAATTAATGTTATCTTCTTTCGATTGTTTGGAAAACATTTACCAGCCCTCGCCTCTTGATTGAAAAAGGGCAGGATCTGACTTTTTAAAACGGAATAATGTTTAATTTTTACACCCCCCATGACCGCAAAATCCGTTTTTAGCTGATTTCTCAACAAAAGAAACATACTTGTCACTTTTCAAGTCTGTGAGTCTACTAGTTCAAAAACGGGAAATTTTCTTAACATCTCTTTTTCCCCCTCGGGAGTCAATCTCTACTCAATAAAAGAAACATGTTTGCGGAATTTCAAATCTATAGGCCAAGTAGCTCCAGAGATCTCGCGATGAGCGAGTCGCTTTAAACCTGAATATTTTCAGATGTTTTCATTATTATTCCATAATGTCAATTCAAAAGTAATTTTCCTTCTTCAAAGGATTTCAAATTTTTATCAGCTCCGCATCAAATTTCTAGAAGTGTATGATGTTTATTTTACTTGATCACCAACTTAAAACTAAATTGACCTTTTTGAAGTGATAACTTCTTTAGGCGCGTTTTGCTGGATAGAGAACGTGAATGGTGCATTTTAAGAAGCCAAGCATTGTTATGCTCGGGTTTGTAACGCTCGTAACAATGTGGATCGGAATTTTCCGTAACAATGTAAAGTCCTTCAACAAAAAAAAACTTAAAATGATGACAAAATTTGGCGTCGAAAATCGATTTTCAGCCGAACTGGAATTTCATGACGTTGCTCTAATGACTTATTGACTGTATTAATTGACTTCTTTTAAAAAATAAATGCTTTTAACATGTGATTAACTTGTAACATATTATTAAAATCCCATTCTCTACAATATTTTACATCTTTTACAAATTTCTATAAATTTTTTTGAATTTAAATTTCAAAAAAAAAAAAATTACAACAATTTTTTTTCAAGTAGATTGGTACATTGTATATCTTTTTCAATGCTGCCAAGTTGGATTAAGTTGGAACATCGTAAAACTTCTTTAAAAAATTTAGGAAATTTCGTAATTTTGAAATTTTTTTTCTATTTTTCTGCTTTTTTGCACATAAAATATTTTAAAAAAATGTCCTTTTCCATTTCAATGAGCCATAAAAATGCAACGAAAAAAATTGCTAAAATCACCAAATGCCCGTAATAATTAATTGTAATAAACCTACGGCAGAATTGACCAGTTTGAGGTTTATGGAGCACGTGCAGAAAAACATGTTTCTGATGCATTGCAACTGAGAGTTTTCTTTATTTTTTAAAAAACGATTTAGAATGAAAAACTTTAAGAATATAAGAAAATGCTGAAATGTTTTCATCAGATAATATTATTTACATTTTGAATCTTTCTTTATACAGTGAATGCAAACAAATGTATCTTGGTTTTCTCTCCCATACATAATAATAATGAATAAATAATTTTATATGACAATACTAATATCCCCTTGTTTTTTATTCACCTAACTAATCCCTGAAATAACAATACCAAATTGGAAGTTATCACTTCTATCGTGTGGTCATAAGCACACACACTCTTTTTTTTTCGTTGGTATTTTCAATTCCAAATTTATCGAACTAGCAATCAAATTCGTTTCATTAGTCATTGAAATAAAATGAGTTTAGATCTTGACAAATTCACTACGTTTTCAAATTATAACAAAAATAACTGTGCCACTTCATACATTTATTGAAACTGGACTGATCTTCAAATATTTTTCTGAGTATTGTTCTTTTTTTTTTTGCAGGATTTCAGAATTTGATGTTATCACCCGATCAGAACATTTTCAATAAAAAGCATCGAATCATATATCAAGACATGACACAACCACTATCTCATTATTACATAGCATCATCTCATAACACGTAAGTAAATTTTAGAACACGATTATTAGATTCTTTAACTAACATTATTTAGTTTTAAAATGCAGTTTTTTAAAAAAAAAATGGAGAATTGTTTTCTGTTTGAAAATTATCTCCAAAATATTTTTAAATTTAAGTTTAGATCAATTTTTAATCAGTCAGAGAATTGATTCTAAGTACTTTTAGTCTAGTACAGTGAAAACCGTTTTCTATAAAACTGAGGGACTGAAATATTTTTTTCGTCTAACAGGATATTGAAAAAAAAATACGTATATTCAACAAAATTAAATTTATTAGAGTACATTTTATTTACACAGATAGGTATATATGCATGATGCGTTTGCTAAAAAAATCAATGAAGCAAAAACATTCACAATAACTTAATGAAATTTAATAATATATTTAGCAATCCCCGAATTCCAAAGCCAACTGAGGAGAGATGAGATGTTAGTGTGTGGTGTTTGTAGGGGTGGAAGGTGAAAGAGTAGCTTAAATGAACAAAATTGGCTCGTGCCACAGGCTATTCCGAGGATATTTCAGACAAGTTAACCTCCTTTCTACGAAACTTGTGAAACTCCCTCGTTCATTTCAAACCCCTATTAAATCTCACCTGCGTGGCTGGTGTTTTCCGTATTTTGTTCATTACCAAAAGGGAAATCTTTTCGTGTTCAGCGATTTTCGTTTTCGTATTAAGAGAAAAACTATGCATGAAAATACACAGTAGTTTGTCGGAACCGTTGAATAATTTCGTGTTAACCAATATTTCGCCTTAAATGTTTTCGCATAAAACGTACTTTACTGTATTTTTTTTTAAATAATCATCGGGTAAAAGTAGAGCAAACAATTTAGTATTTTTCATATACCCTACACATCTTTGAATTTATTTTTGAAAGTGCATACAACTGGATTAAAACAGCCCTAAACTGAATTATTAATATTAAAAGAAAATAATCTATAGTTCTTCATAAATGTGTTCAATTTTCAAATATTAATTCCCTTACAGTCAAATACATACTCTCACTGCATAATATATATATTAATCTTTAGTGTTATATATTAATCATTAGTATTATATATTAACCTTTAGTGAAATGTTTTAAAAACACTTCCCTATTCTTTGAGAGAAATGTATTGTGGCATTTTAAAGTATACAAGGTGTGACAAAAAAAAAAAACAAGACTGCTCTAATAAATTATTGTACATACAGAATCAGTTCTCCGTGACTGTATCACCTTCAAAGTAGCTCCCTTTAGCATTCGCACAATTCTGCATTCGGTGCTGCCATTGCCATTGCTTGTAACAGTTCTGGAATTGTTTTTTTAAAAGACCTTTTAGGAATTTTTCCGTTTTTGCTTGAACATCTTCAACTGAGATAAAATGGGTTCCCTTTCAGCAAGAGTTAACTGTAAGAAATAAAAGAGTTGCATAAGGCCAAATCAGGTGAATAAGGAAGATGATCTATCACAGTAATGTTTTTGCTTGTCAGAAAATGGAGGGGCCAAGTGAGCGGATGCATTGTCTTGGTGCAACACCCATCCTGATGGATGGCTGTTGCACCAAGACAATGCATCCGCTCCCAAGACAATCTCCCCAATTCTGGTATTTTTTTTCTTAATTTTTTCACGAAGTCTTTTTAGTATTTCAATGTAATAGTGTTCAATGTAATATTCTGTCCACTGATGTGAGAGGGAACCCACTCATATCACGAATTTAGGTTATGTGTTGGTCTGTAATCGTTGACTTTGGGCACCCAGTAAGTTCTCATCATTTTCCACAAACCCTTCTTCCTCGAATCCTCTTATACCATGCAAACACATGTGAGCGTGACTAAGTTTCATCTCCATAATCCTCGGTTAATATTTGAAATGTTTTAGTGGCTGATTTCTTAAGTTTCACAAGAAACTAGATATTGATTCGACGTTTTTCCGGCAGAATGTAGTTACACGTGTTCACTCAATGACGCAGTACTCCTAACGGGCGTGAGTGATCGATTAAGGCGAAACTGGCCACATGAATAGAGGAGGGGCGTGGGATGACGTCACCAAAACAGTTGTTGTAAACTCCACTTTTCTTTCAAGCTACACACTTAGTCTTGTTTTTTGTTTGTCACGCCTTGCATAATCCTTCGACACTTCTTTAAAGGTTCTTCTCCAAAGATATAGTATCTTTACAAGTATATAAATTAAACTTTGATATTTAAATTGAAACACCGGAATACTCTAGCTTTGTAACAACTGAACCTTTTGTATCTTTCAGATACCTCATTAGTGGGCAGCTTATTGGAGACAGCAGTATAGAGGGCTACATTCAAGCCCTAATGCGAGGATGCAGGTGTCTGGAGTGTTAGTACTTTTTATATTATTCGAACAAACAGTTCCACTATTATTTTTATTAATTATCTCATTTTCAGTGCTTATTCGCCATGTGAAATTGAGGAATACAAAACAATGCCTAACAAATGATTTGAGAATAAATGCTATATATATTCAGGAACGTCTTATGGCACGGGCCAACTGGACCCGGTCCTCGGCCTTAGTGGGAGCCTCATATCGTTCTCGACTGAGCCTTAATTAATATCATAATTCGAATAATTTTAACGGTCAAATGTTATTTTTGGTTGTATTCTGCGAAAAACCGGGAATTTTGGTTTTTTGTCAAGTGGCAAGACTGCATTATTAAGTGATGACCGTCGTCCATGCATTGGCCAAGGTCCACCACCATACACTATCATTACCCATTAAATCAAAGAGTCACAGTCGGTCGAGCCGATTAGAGCGATTGTAAGTACATTTGTTCGTTTCCGGTTACTGTTTGTATGAACATTTAACAAGGCGCGCGTATATATATATATATATATATGCTATGTACTATCTACCTTACGCGGGGCCTGTATTGGTGAAGGGGGGGGGGGGCAAAGCCTACATTTACATAGTGGCTCAGGCCCTCAACAAGTCTTAGGACATCCCTGTATATATATTACAACTTTTAAAAAAAATCAAACTCTTCATAAGAATATCAATATAGAGGTTTAGTAGGAGCACAAAATACAGTTATGTATAGTATTAAAAAACAAATTCAATCCCAGTCTAATGAATAACAGATTGGTAATGATATTTACATAAACATTTTCCAAATGTTAACACTAATTATAGTAGTAGCATTTTTCTTTAGTAATAAATGGATGATTTTTTCAGTTATTCTGAAATGTAATAAAAATTCTTATTAAAAAATTCCCAGAAAAAAGAACAATTTCCCCGTAAATTTCTTGACACATGGGAATTTTTCAGCTGACAAAGTTTGTAAAAGTCAATGCCATAGCATTAAATATTTTCTTCACATTGTGATCTGACTTCAAGTCTATAAGTTCCAGTTGTAGCTTCTCTAGTGATCTGTCAATATCAGTACAGTAATGGGATAAGAGAGCAAATTGAATTTAGGCCAGGGGCGTAGCTACCGCCGTATCAATGATACAGGGCCCCCAAGCTACAGGGGCCCCATGTGTACGTACAGTCCTACTAACATGGTTCTGGTATCTAAAAAAGGGCCCCGAAGGAATTTTGATACAGTGGTACTCAGAAATACCTGCGTCAGTGGTTTAGGCTCAATTTTCTTAAAATCCTGAAATCTTCTAACCTTGTCCTCCAAACTCTGCACATGATCTCTTAACAAAAACATCTTTTGATGTTTTTTTTTCCTAATAGAGAAAAATTAAAGACGAATCTTTAAACGTGCACGGGAAAGAAATCTCGGTTCAAAGCGTATTTTCTGTCTTGGCGGGCCGCTAGTTGCCCACCCCTCATATTTTCCTATTCATTTTGTTCTAAAAGTTATATATATATATATATATATTGCTTTTTCCTTCTTTAAATAGCATTATTAAGTACGACAGTGATGCTTGTTTTTAGTAAGGAAAATGTATGGCAAACATATTGCTACTGTTTGTTTACCATTTGGTCATATTTTACATACTTAGTAAATATTTAAGTATCATACACCGGTTATATATAAGGTGTTTCTGCAAACTAACTTGGATCAATATATATTTTGGTGTGTTATCACATGTATTGCTCTTTTCTACACGCATTTTTAATTTAAAAATTCATATTTAATTTTTATTGAATGAAAACTTATTGAAAAAAAGATTGTTCAAATAAATCTCTATGAACCTATTTCAGTGGATACCTGGGACGGACCAGATGGAGAGCCAATCATATTTCACGGGTATACTTTAACTAGTCGCATTTTATTCCGAGATGTTCTGGAATCAATTCATAAATATGCATTCAGAGCTTCACAGTAAGTCTATTTAAGCATTGACTTCAGCATTTATACGCTAATACTGAATAATAATTTAATTGAACATAAAATATCCCTCTGTTTTGTTTGGTTATTACACTACTAAGAACGTTTAAAAAAATCGTTTTATACGTTTATCATGCACTAAGGTGCTTGGTTAGTGTTTATATCTTAACTTATATTCAATGGTTTGGAAATATGGTTCTTTTTCTTATATTTGACAGTTAAAATATTATAAAACATGCTTGAAATACCTATAAGTTCTGATACAAAAATTTGAGAATCGTCTGCAGTGACTCAAACACACTGCAGACGATTTTCAATTTCGTCGTTAAAGATCGTATTCAATATTTTTTAAATAATCGTTGTCGTTCACGCATGTCATTCTAAATCACTCACAGCTGTAACACTTTGGACAGAACTGAGCAGCAGATATTTCTCAGTACTAAAAAAAGAAAAACCTGGTGGTGATTTGTGAGGCTCTTAAAAATTTAGCCATCAAAAGGTTATTTATTTATCGAACCAATAACAGATTTTCTGTGACCAACAGCATTGCAGTCCGTAATAGACTCGGGCGTCTGTGCTCAATGAGAACACCAACTCTCGTCAAAGCAGTCAGGATGAGAACTCGTGAAAATATTTATTAAAAAAAAAAGACTCTTCTCGCTAAACAGACGAATGTATCAAAAAGAACAATGTGTCGCATAGAAAACGAAGACCTTACACTAAGAGGCTATTGAAAAATAACTGGCACTTTTCTTTAAAAGAAATTAAAGCATCAGGGGTACCTAGCACTATCGCGACGGCACGCTCAATAACAGCCACAGTCTAATTCTGTTAACTGACGAGAAAATGTTCGACACTGAAAAATCTTTTTCAACTACCAGAATGACTATGTACAAGAATTGCTCCAGAAGTTAAAGAGAAGAAAAACGCTTGCAGAGAGCTCATCATTCGACTTACGTAATGATTTGGCGGGATATCATCTAAAAAGGTGTCTCAGAGATTCGTTTTTGCAAGAAAGGTGGGAAAACCACGGTAGAAGTTTATCAAGACACTATATCTTAGAACCATTAGCCCTTGAACGCAAACTTTTCAATGGAAACAATTGGACTTTTCACAACAGGACTCTTCTCCTGGTCATAAGATGATGGCGAACCAGCGGTTGTTGAAAGAGAATGTGCTAGACTTCATAGAACACAAAGATTGGCCCCCTGGCAGTCCCGATTTAAATCCATTTTATATTATGAATTGTGGTCAGTATGGGATATTGTCTATTCTTTAGTCTGAATCGATTGATATTTATATACTTTTTTAAAATAAAATTTCATTTTTAGTTCAGTAATTTTATACAGTTATAGTATTTCAAATCTATATTATTAGTAATTCGTATAATCTATACGACTTAAAAAATCACCTTGAAGCTTCTTTTCAGTTTATTAAATCGGGGAATTGAAACGTATCTATTTGTAAATATTGATAGTTAATTTTGACATTCGGAAAAAATATTGTTCTTAATATAATTATTAATCATATAAATTTTTAAGAAAGCATTTCTCGAGATTTTTTCTACTAATAACTAAATAATTTCGTTCTTATTTAATAATATTTTCGATACGCACAGGCATCATATTCAAATATCGAACAAATCACAACTGTTCATTCTTTTCTGTATTGAAATTTTTAAGTATTTCCCACAGTTTTACGTTTTGTAATAATATGAATTAATTTCTCTTCGTAGATATCCAGTCATTCTTTCCATAGAAAATCATTGCTCTTTACCGTACCAAGTGAAAATGGCTGAGTATTTTGTAGATATTCTTGGAGGTGAGAATTTCGATCAAAGAGTGTGTGTGTGTGACTTATCTAAGTTTTCGAACCAGAAATATCTCACTGAAAGTTTTAAAAATAGAAAACAACCTTTGAATTTTTTTAAAAAAATTATTCATTTTCAACTTTTTTCTAAGCTGCAATCAAGAATTTTCTTAGTTAAAAATTATTAAAAAAATAAATATGAAGAAAATTTTTTTAAAGAAAACCAACATAATTATTTATTAATAACCTCTATAGATAACTAGATATAAAGGTTTTTTAGGTTTACTAAAGTACATTTAAAAATTTAATAAATCTTGAAACATTTTGGAATTGATGAAATGAATGAATTTGTTGAGGGAAGAATGAAGTTGAATCAAAATCGTTTAATTTCTTAATTTAATTAGGCACCAAAATAGCTATTAATCACACATTCTATTCATTTCTATAATTCAAAAAATATATTCTGATAATAAAAGATTTTTTCTAAGGAATCACATTATATATGCAGTGTATTTTAAGTATTTGACGAATTTTTCGTTTGCATTATTAACAATATTTATATAATTTTAATAAATTAATATGATTATTAAAAGCTATAACAGCCATAAGTACTATCTAATTCGTAACAATTCTTGAATTTTAGAAATTTTATTTTAATCTAGATCATTTTAAAATTAAAATTCAAGATATTTATTAGGTTTATCATTTTATAAATTAGCACTCTTTCAAACGTTAATTGAAGTTTTTATTTGAATTATAGAATACCTGTATCAAGAGCCAATTGGCGAGGATGAAGAACATTTCCCTTCTCCAGAGGCTCTAGCTAGGAAAATATTCATCAAGGTGAGAATACATTAACTTTTTGAGTCGAAGCTCTAATATCACTCGAATTTTGTAAGTAAAATGTTAAACAGCCAGACTGCTTTCAGCGGGAGACTACTCTTTTTTTTCCCCCTCGCGATCTCTTGGCTGAATATAATACTTTTCTTTTTCCCACTTCTGATATGCCACGTAATTTACGAGAATTCTTCCCTTAGTGTAAAACAGAATACGATTGCTCTTTTTTATTTTGAGTTGAAATTCTTATTGAATTAAAATTCTTAAAACGTGTTTTTTTTAAACTGTACAATATGAGTCCCAAGAAACTAAAACCGAGTTTTCCTACCTAGTTGAATGGGCGTTGTAATGTGGACATCTGGACTGTGAAACAGTCCTCAGTCCCATATCCTGGTTGACTTTGATGTTGGGCATGGCGATGGTGGGGGTTTTCTTTCTGCTTAACGGGAATCATGGCTATTGGCTGAGACGATGGCATCCGGGAGGCGTGGCAATGATGGCTCATCTGGCTGCTGTAGAGATGAAATTTTTTTTGGCATAGGTGGAGCGGAGAGCTTGCTCTCTGATTGGTCGGTGGTAGCGTGATCATAGACTCCTCCTGGCTGCCCTGGGGGCTGGGAATCCTACCTAGTTGTGCCGTATGTTCTAATATAAAAACTAGAGATCATCTGTTATGACTCAAATTCACTCTTTCAAAAAACTCTTTAAGTTTCATCTAAGAGATCGCTATACAGGGGTGTGATCATAAAAATTTACACATACTTTAATACTGGGTAATATGTTCATGCCATAAGTTGGAGATTGCATTGGCCATAGGGTTAAGTTGTAAGAGCTGGTATTTACGGTTGACATTAGTGTTTCGACGTGTTTAACAATAGTTCTGCGACAGACGACGCTAATGTTTTAGTAGGGAAAATGAGACCATAGCGCAAGTACGTTTGGCTTTCGGGCAGCAAAAAAAAAAAAAAAACATTTCGAAATGGTATTAGAAGTGCGAGAATATCAGTGGTGCAAAGACATTAGAGACAACAGTATGGAATGGAACTATCAACACTCTTAAGCATTGCTCACCTTTGCAATAAGTTTGAAACTGATGGAACAATAATGGATATGCATAAGGGACGATGAGGCTGGCCACGCACATCAGCAAGCGAAGTGTCTTCTGTGGGAGTGTTAGATTCATTCAGACGATCACCACAATGTGCACATGAAACGGGCATGAGTAGGGCTAGCGTAGGTCGTATTTTACACAGAGCAAAATGGAAAGTTTTGTACCGAGCAAGATGGCGCTCCACCCCACTACCATACAGACGTGCGTGTCTATCTAAATAATTTTGCACCGGCTCATTGGATTGGACGAAGGGGTCCGATTGAGTACTCTGCACGTTCACCTGGTTTACTTATGGAGACTTGACTTTTACTTATGGGGTTACCTCAAGAACGTGGTGTACAACAAGAAACCGCGTTCACTAGAGGAACTACGCTATGAAATTGAAACGACTAGTGACGTAACTCCTATAGCTACTCTGAGAGATGTCACCAACAATGTATGGCATCGTGTTCAAAAAGTTTGGAGGCAGGTGGATTACAATTTGAACACTTATTGTAACTTTGTCATTTTTATTCACTGTAATACGTATAATAATATATATTTTTTCTTCATCACTTTTTTTGATTACCCCTGTATTTTTCAAAAAATTGTAGTCTTTCACGCATGTTGTTCATCATCAGTCAGAGCTTTAACTCCATGAACAGAAGTATGCAGCAGATGTTTCTCTGCATCAAGACTCTTAAGCATTTCGACATAAAAGATTTTTTTTTATTCATGTATCAAACAATTTTCTAAGATCAGCAGCATTCACTTCCAGACCATACTAGAAATGGTCGTCTGCGCTTGGTAAGAACAACTCTCGTCAAAGCAGTCAGTGAGATAACTCGTCAAGATCTTTTTCAAAAGAAGATTCTTGAAATGAAAACCATGGCAAAAGTTTATCAAGACACTATCATAAAACCAATAGTGAAGTCCCTGGACGTAAACCTGTTCAATGGAAATGATTGGACTTTTCAACAAGATTCTCCTGCTCATAAGACGAATACGACCCAGTGGTGCTTGACAGATAATATGCCGGACTTCATTTCGGACTTTAGAACACAAAGATTGACCTATCATCGGTCAAAATTTAGATGCCCTTAGCCATTAATTGTTGTCGGTATTGGAGGCGAGGTGTGCCAAAAGCAGCATCCGATTTGAGTGTAGTCTCAAACGTTCTTTAATGAAAGTAGCAATGAAAATCCCCATGGAGGTAGTACGTGTCTCGATAAATGATTGGTCAAAGAGATTTAAAGCCTGGTTGAAGTAAAAAAAAAATGATCAATTTGTATAAAAGGTGCATAAAGTTAAATTTAAAGTTAAACTAAAAATTTAAAAGGATTTAGTTTTGAATTTCGTTACAATGTTTTTTTTTTTATTTTAAATCCTTTATAATTGTATCAGAATTTATGGCATATCTAGGTAGTAATTTTGCATAGAAAACCAGTTTTAAGAGAATTCTCGTATCTTCTTCTTTCAGTGTTCACTGTCTTAGTGAAAGACGCATTTAGTTAAACACATGAAAGTAAATTATATTAATAACTTGATCCAATAAATTTATACTTTTCCCAGTTATATTATCTCTTTTTTTAAAATTTTCCTTATTCTTATTGAGCAACATAATTTAAATGTATGTCCTACTTTTTAAATAATTTTATCATTTTAAATTGGTGAGAATAGGCTGCAGCAATAATAGTTGCTTAAGATTTCAAATGTAAATGGTTTAACATTTAACATGATATTGAAAATAATTTCTTTTGTTCTTAAAAATACTTAATACCAACTAAAATTGAATTATTTAAAAAATTTTAGAGCAAGAAACTGAAACCTCAACAAGGTGCTGATGGACTGATGATGGCACCGGAAGAGTTCATGCTGGAAGACGAGGAAGAGCGAGAGGAGGCAATAGCAGCAATGATGGCTGCAGCTCCCACTCCAGAATTCGAAGGCGAAGAAGGACTCGAACTCCCCATGGCAGCACCAGTAAGTGACTTATAATTCCAACGTTATTTTACGATCAAGTCTTGAAGATTGCTATTTGGTTTAAGATATGGTCTCCTGATTTTTTAAAGCACAAAATGTGGATCGAAAAATAAATTGTATTCCTTGGATCATTTGTGAATGAATGGGAGTGTTTATATATATATATATATATATAAACTTCGCACTCTGAAGCAGCACAAAGGCAATTGGCCAAGGAGCTCGCAATTATATACCATGTTCAAGTGACCAGGACGACACCTGAGCTGGCACCTTCTCTCCGAACTTCCACACCACGCCAACGCGAGAATTTCGAGCCAGGATGGGTTTAACGTGCATCAGTCTCTCTATAAGGCGGGTCTTCAATGACATCTGGACTTGAACTCATGAATCGACAATGGTGGCTACTAGTTCGTGACCATAACCACTAGAGTACCCGGCCGAATTTTTCCTGAAATATCAAACCTAAAACTGTTGCCAGTATTTCAACATGTAGTTTGAGGGCAATGTTATTTTGATAAAAATAAATAAAAGTTTAAAAAAACTAAAAAATGCAATTTTGTAGTGAATCGAATTAAAGAGTAAAAAAAAAAAATAATAACTCTTAATATAAGAATAAAATGATTAATGAGAAAATTAATGTCATTGTGATGAAAGCCTGGAGTGCTCGACATCAATTGTTATGATTTCTTACTAGTTCTATCCGAAATGCAGAAGTGTAAAAATGTTATACAAAGCACTCCACGCTTTTACCACAGTAACATTAGTTTTCTCGTTAATCATTTTATTCTTATACTAAGAATTATTTGTTTAATTTTTAGTTCGATTCACTATAAAAGCGTGTTTTTAGTTTTTTTAAACTATAACTTATTTTTCATTTTTTAGTTCAATCTACAATAAAAGCGTGTTTTTTTTAGTTATTTAAACTATCATTTATTCATTGATGAATTAATCTTAAAGGCGTCATTTTTTTAGAATCTGGAATACCCGTTGGCATCCTATCAATGCGTCGATACGGTCTGGTTTGCAAAATGTAGGATCAGCCAACTGAAAGAAATCTGGAAGAGCTAAGTTTGAAATATTTAATGCAGAAGAAGAAGGTGTAAAAAGTCGATGATATTTCTCACTAAAAAGATCACTATTTTTATCAACCATGAGTATTTTCGCTTTAGGGTTGTAACTTAATCTTTTACTCGCCAAATGTGGAATTGGACGTCAAATCTGGAAATGGGAAATCGTTAATCCTGATGATCCTGATAAAAAAAAAGAAACAAATTATTAAATTATTGTATTGTCATCGGTCCTTGACAAGTGTGCAAAATTTCGAATTAATCTGACCTTTTAAAATGGGTAAAAATATCGAACTCAAAGATTTCATTACATACAGGTGAAGCTAATAAAAGCGAACTAAAATAGGACATATTTCAATTTTTCTGGTTTTAATGAAATGGTACAGAATGGATAAATTACCATTTACAACGTATATAAGAGGTTTGGTTTAATTTAATTCATCAAACACTATTTGCATCAAAATGACTTTTAATTTTCCTTAACTTATGTCGTTATTAATTTCAGCGATTAAGGAACCAAGACGAAGTCTATAAAACCATTTTCAAAAGGCGTGACTCCTTCAACACAGCTATTAACATCTTCATTAATAAGGGAGGAAAATATCACAATGAAAATTTAAAAATTTGACGTCATCACGAGCAAATAATTAATATTGATTCTTAAAAAGTCTGCATTTTTAAAAAATCCTGATCTAAAGTTATTTCTATATGATGATTTTTTTAAATACTGGAACCAACATTTTAGATTTGAGTGGGAATGTGTCTTTAATCTTTTTCGAAATCTATAATAATAAATTTAAAGGGTTTGTAGCTATATTCTTTCTATAATAATAAATTTAAAGGGTTCTGTCACTATATTCTTACTTTGTATGAAAATGATTTGCAGTGATATTAATTTAATGATTATATTTTTTATTGTATATTCGAAATAAAGAAAACTTTTCTTGATTATCTAATAAAGATTCCAAAATTTTGCTATTTGCATTTCTAAAACGTCATATTTAAAAACCAATAATTTATATAAAAGAGATACGTAACCTCTAAAAAATGATGTACTAAAAATAACTATAATGGTCTAAAAGCTAGTCAAATGAAAGAACAATTACCTTTAATAAAAAAACTTTGCATCATTTGACCTGATTTCCCTATATTTAGCATAATTTGTCCATTATGAAATTTCATTTCTTTTTAATTTTTCCAATGCAGGCTGGATATGGTGGTTGTGTTTTGCGTTCACAATTCTTGTTTTTAAAAGAATTTTTCTTTTCAGTCACACGCTCCAAGAATAGCTCCAGAGCTTTCAGATTTGGTGAATTATTTCTCAGCTAAGAGGTTCAGCTCTTTTGGCGAATGCAGAGTGTGCTGTGAGTAATTTTTTTCTTTGAACTCTTTCTATACGCATCTATGACCAAAGAATAGATTTTAAGAAACATTTTAAATAAATATAAAACATAATTTTATAATACATTGTGAATGAATTTTATAACTTAAATAGCAAGTATATTGAAAATCAAACAGAAGACAAAAAATATCTTCCCTTCGAAAATTAACAGTTTAACGGATTTTTAAGCAGAAATTTCAATATATTCTTAGTAATGTTTGTTTAAGAAACATTAGCAGAAAGTTAAATACATGAAGCAACAGATACATACAGCTTTTTTGAGTATACTCCCCACTAAAATCCAGAATTAATTTACTTTTCAGCAATAAGTTTTCTTGTACGAAAACAAAATAAGAAAATAATGCAATCATATTTCTATTAATACATACTCAGACAAAAAAAATTCTGGTTTACTTACCGTAAAATCCGGCATATAACGCGTACTTTTAACACAAAAAATAAGAACGAAATTTAGGGGGTGCGCGTTATACGCCTGGTATAAAATTGCTAGCTTTAAAAATAAAAAGAGATGAGCATTAAAAAAATTGTTCTTCTACATATATAGAAATACTGCATATTTAAAAGAAATGAAACACTTTATATGAACTTAAAAAGTTGTAATTCTAGATGTATACTATTTTTTCAAAAGCCTGAGATAATACTTGGAATAAATGACCTCAAGAACATTGTATACGTATATTTCAAGTTTCTACTCAAAAATAGGGGGTGCACGTTATATGACGAATATATCTTGAAATTAAAAAATACGGCTTGAAAGTATAGGTGCGCTGTATGAGCCGGATTTTACGGTAAATGTTGCGTAATTTTTTAAAATACAGTTTTTGCTAATTTAGTATTACAAAAATGTAAAAAGATTTTCAACACGGGTGATTCAATTCCGTGCGGTCTATAATCTCCTACTTCAGTTTTCTTTCGTCCAGCAAAATTAGCACTTTATGCTAGAACAATTCTTCCAAACAAGCGAGCGGCACTACCGAAATGGTACACATGAAAGGTTATTGAGATGGATTATACAATACAGATGATTATAGAGAAGAAATAAATGTGAGTGGACGATATAGCCATGTTAATTACTGCCTGAATCATAGTTGCATGACCACTTGTAAATTACAAGATCTCGGATGATTTCTTCGGCAAGTTTGAGAAGTTGAGTCTCATTTCAAATAAGCACCATTTGATTCTTACCCTTTAGCTTGTCTTGTCTGCATATCGCGTAGTAACTTATAGTGTTTAACAATAAAATAAAGTAAATTATTGCAAATACCTATTTGTAATCATTTAGTGTCCTATTTAAAGCTTCTTCATACATACTGCTTTCGGATCACCTTGGAAATCACATCAATAAGCGGGATTTTCATCTCATCCAGCATACTGCAATGACTCTGTTCAAGGGGATATAGTTAAATTAACACCTTTAGAAATAAATTGCAAAAATATTAGGCACTACATATAAAGTCCGATACAATTTAATTTCAATCTTTTACTACTCAAAATGTAAATAAAAAAAACAGTGCTACTTTTAAATAAAAAATACAACATTTTTAAGGTGTTAAAGTTAACGGTTCAAACCGAACCTGGTTCTTCCTGCTAGTGTTCTCCAATTTTTTGTTCTAAAAACTAGATCTTTTTCTAGTCCATCAATCCATTTTAGATTTGGCCTCCTTTTTCTTCGTGTGCTAATTGGTTGGGCATTGAAGATATTTTCAGTGGTGCAGTCTTCGTCTATTCTGACAACATGGCCTGCCCATTTAATTCGTTGTATTTTGATGAAATTAATGGTCAGATTCTTTATATATGAGTGATAGAGTACCAAATTTGATCTTCTTCGCCACGTTCCATTTTTTTTTTATTTCCTCCAAAAATAAATCTTAAAATCTTCCTTTCGTAGGTACTTATGTTCTCATCTGTTAGAGACATGGACAAAGTTTCACATGCATAATCAAAACCATTAGATACTTAAACGTATAGATTATTAACAGGAGTCTTTTCTTTTCCATTGCAGGGCACTTCAGTGACATGTCTTCATTTTCAGAAACAGTCGCTTTAAACCTAGCTTACAACGAGGGACCAGATTTCGTGGCGCATAACCGTCAGCATATATCCCGCATCTATCCCAAAGGAACCAGGACGGATTCCACCAATTATGATCCAGTTCCTTACTGGAACGTCGGATGTCAATTAGGTACTTAGAACGAGTGTGTGTGCTCTTTCCTTATGTTCCTGTACATTTTTAATTGTATTCATATTTTGAGATTATAAAGTCAAATAACGAAATTTTAAAAAAAAATTTATTCTTCATTTTTAAATTTTTATTTTTATTTTACAGTTGCTTTGAATTACCAAACGTGGGACGAGCCAATGTATATTAATGAAGCTAAATTCGCACAGAACGGAAAATGCGGTTACGTTTTGAAACCCAAGTACCTCATTGAAAATGGTAAGTCTTGGTTTCTTCCCTTGCTGTTGCGTATGTAAACAGAAATGTTTTAATTTCATGGAAATTTCGAAAACATGCATAAATATTATGATAATAACAGTACGTATAATACGCATAATACTCAATAACGTATATGTCCAAATATAAACCGACTCGTATGTATGCCGAACGAGTGCGTTTTTTCTTCAAACATTTACCCAAAATTCGAAAAGCGCATACAAGTCGAATTGAAAACATCCTGTTATTTTTATCCTGTTTATTAAACATCCTGCCGAACGAGTACGTTTTTTCTTCAAACATTTACCCAAAATTCGAAAAGCGCATACAAGTCGAATTGAAAACATCCTGTTATTTTTAAACATGTTGCCATGAGAGCGAAAATGTTGTCAAACGGATGGAATATTTTCTAATCAAATTGCTGTAAAGTGAAACCTCAGACGCCAACAACGAAAGTTTTGTTTCTAGAAACCCTATATGAAGCCAACAAATTTTTGTCATTCATTTGCTATCTTGTACACATTCCGTACTAGTAATACTTTCTGCGCCTTTATTGTTGTTGTTATTAGAGGAAAACGAGCGAGAGAACAGAAACTTATGGATACGGTACATGATTGTCGACTAATGGTTCATGTCTTGGAGGGGGAAAACACTGCATAATGATCATATGCATTCAGATATCCCAATGAGTGAATGTGAATTTCACGAACAATTCGGAAACTAGGATTCTGACACTGAATTTTAAGGATTTATTGGGCATTTTCAACACCTCCTAGAAATACACAGGAGGTGCTAGTAGTATATATCTATGAGGTGCTGGCATTTCCCCCCTATTTTAAAATATAAATTCCATTGAAAACATTCACAAAGTCAAATAATTAAAGTAATTTACACGTGATCAACGTGGGAAATGTTAAAAGACCAATTTTTTCCTAAATTACGGTTTCAGTGGGAGAGCACAGGATTCGCATATAAGTCGACACCCTGACTTAAACTTTAAAAATTGTTCCAAAAAATGTTCGGCACTTTTCCTTTCTAAATAGCATATAACTCATCTTCCATAATACATCTGGTTCTAAAACATTTTTTATAACTGTCGTACAACATACACATCACCTGTATAACTGCTTGTTATTAAGATGTGAATATAAATTTTCTGTTTGTTTAATAGTTATTATACTTCAATTTTTTAAAGTTTTTTATTACATTATATATATATAATTCTCTGCTGATATTTTAAAAATCTGTATTCCACATATTTATATTAACTAGCTAAAATTTTTAAAAATAATTTTATTGATTATCTATTACAAAAAGAAATCTGTTGAGTTAAACGAAAGCATTTTTTCCAGCTGAAATATTTTAATTGAGGATCTTACGTTCCAAAAATAACTGTAAAATTGTACTGATATTTTGTAACTACCAATTGTTTCTCTTCGTGCTCGAAGTAAAATACTCAGAAATATACTATTTGTCAAATATCATAATTATTGTTTAGATTTGATATTTTATTTAAGTTTTTCGTCTTCCTATGTAAAAAACTAATGATACATTACATGTCATATGTTGAGATAATAGAAATAACACTTGAACTGGCTTTTCAGGCTTCAAATTTCTACGCCACTTAGTGGAACGCTTTCAGATCCTATAGAACCTACACATAACAAGTGTAGTAGCATCAGGTCTCGAATATCTCTTTTGCTGATTTGATTATCTGAGACGAAAATCTTATT
>BMAO01038934.1:0-20446 GCA_019973975.1 Trichonephila clavata | reverse complement strand
TTTTTTCTTAGTTATTGCAACATCCAGAATACAAAACATATGGTAAAACTAATCAGTAGTTTATTTACAAAAAGAAATGATAGGTATTCTAAAAATTTAGCAAAATAAGATATGAAAAATTTGATGCTATAATCTTTTACGAAAAGAATTATTACAGCGGAAAACTAATGAAATAAATTTATGTTTTATGGATTACAGCATTAAAAAATTAAGCTCCAATTTTTTTAAGGAAATGCTGTTAACAGAAAAAAGAACAATAAATACAAAATTATTTTAAAGGATTTTATATTTTTTTCTGTTAACTATTTATTAGATTTATAGTATTAAAAGCTGACATTAAAAATGAATATTCTAATGACTGATGACATGCTGCCAATATGGTTTACAAATACAATTCTGGAGAATGAAATAGGGTATTACTCATTAAGTGTACATACAAAGTTCTCTCTTGAATATATTCTCTTAACTCTGTCCTCATTTCCAAAAAATTGCCTTTCATTTAATGGTCAGTATTAAAAAAAAATGGTAGAATTTTCTGATTTAAATGACTGAAAAACCCTGCAAACAATCAGATTAAAATTTTTTTTAAAAAACTCAGGAATTTCATATTGCATTGCATGAAAAAATAAAACAAAATTTCTACCTATTAAATTAGCTGGAGAAAAATCTTAATTTAGTTTACACCTTAGAGACAAAGAAAAAAATGGTGCCAGATTGCACAAAACAACTCATTTATCTGAACTGAACCCTTAAGTTTGACTGTTATTAGGAATGGTATTTTTATCTAATGCTACAATAACAAACCAAGTATGGATACATAAAGGTGAGGCCTAGGATCTGATCAACAAAATTGATTTTTTTATTAGAAGATACTGAGTTTTAAAATTAGGTACTGTATTAATTTTTGCTGTAAAAGATACATTAAGGCTTATTTTGAATAGCTATCGTATTTGTCATGCATAACAATTAACATTATATTCAATAATCGCATTTATTTGTACATTTATGCACAAAATTTGGATTTATTCAAATCATTCTTCTTTGGAAACAATGTCATAAAAGCTCATCCCAGTTCACATTGCTGAAGGATTCTATTCATTCAGAGTTGTAATGCATTGATTTTTTCTGGTGATTAGTTTAAATGTGGTTTTATTGCAAGGGTGAATATATTGAAATTAGACCTATGAAAAACCAAATCTTTTGCTCTTCTTTTAAAAATACAATTACAGAAGATGACTTCCAACTCGGGAAACAACCTCTGACACCTGTATACTTAGAAATAGAATTAAACTCATCTCCCAGTAAAAGTTATCATATTCTGATCATCAGTTTTAGACTGTTTGAGTCAATCTTTTACTTGAATAAAGCTGCAAGATTCTACTCCTGGAGTCTTTCCGTATTCTTTTTCTGCACACATTTAAAACCCTGAGTCTTCTGTAATTCTTTTCTTGAATTAATAGAATAACTCTTTTTTGAGACCTCACTTATTTGATTTTTAATATATTATTCCCTTTAAATTTATCATTCAATCAAATACCAATCATCCATTGTAACATATAGCATATTAAATCTCAAAGATCCTAATCATTCTCAGACAAATCCATTTGTCATGAAATGTACCCACATATTTTATATGAGTTTTGATTGGCCATTTGGTAATCTCTGTTATCTGTTAGGTTTATAATCTTAAATAGTGCTTACTTGGAAGGTAGGATTTATATTATGAGCAACATGAAAAGTCAAAATAGGGATAAGTTTTTAATTAGGTCTTATTTTGGAAAGAACACAGTAGTTAAAGACATAAAAAAAATTTTGAACTATTATATACTTTTACCTGTAAATAGGATTTCAGAAAAGAAGTAAAGTTTCTTCGGTAACAGGCCTTTTTAATTTTTACTAGGTTCCATAAGGCAATAAGCAAATTATTAGCATCTGTATTTGCTTTTGCCAAACAACAAACATCATTCTTCGGAATAATAAAGTGAAAATAAGGCTCATATTTGTCTCCCATCTCTTTTCTAAATTAAATAAATATACACAAATAGAATTCAATACATTCAAAATTTATTTTCTTAATTGACATAAAAATATATTAAAAACAATAAATTTGTTGAAATTTGGAAACATTGTACTTACATTTTTCAGCACTTAATTTCAATTATCTTTAATAAAAATAAATAGAATTTTAAAAGATATTTTTATATTAACATATAATCCATTAAATGTAAGAAATTTTAAAAGTATTTACTTATTTTATTTCAGAAAAATTATTCAATTTCAATGTATTACAATTATTTTGTTTCATAAAATAATTTTAATCAACACTTGTACTGTTGTTTCTAATTTCTCTGTGTTTCCATGAAAACACGGGAAAATATAGGAAAAGGGACAGCTTTTGTTGGTCTGAAAACCTAAAACGCCCAAGACCCTATTCTCCATATTCACATCAATGCCTTAACAGAATTTAACATACATCAGCCTCTATACACCATGTGTCCTTAATAAAAATCAGAATTCAAACTTACAGTTTCAAATGAAAAACATCTTTGAGCACAAGCCTGATGCCATGACCACTCAACTATAAATCTTTAAAATGCCCCTTAACTCTTAATGTTGTACAACTGAATACACAGCATAAACTATTTATAATTTGGCCTTGAAAACTTAAGAAATAATTAAATTCTGAAAACAAAAATACTTTAAATATAATTTTTAAAAAAAGGATTAATACTTAAATTAACTGTGTATCTGCTTAGAAAATTCAACAAAATTGTCAGCTTTACATGTTTTTTAAATCTCAAAAGTTTTATATGCTTTTTTTGCTTATTTATGTGTAGACATTTATTATAGAATGATTTAAGTATTTTTTACATCATTTGCAAGGAATCTTTGATCTATTATAGGAAAAATTAATTCTACACGTAAAAATAATTAAATTTTAAGATATTCTTTTAAACCTAGAGAACCCTAGCTAAAATATATTTATTAGTAAGACTCATAAATCTGAATAACAATTAAAAATTTTAATTTTGTTTTAGGGAAGAAAAAAACTCAACCAAATATTTTTTTGAATCATAATTTTTTTTAAAAATTAATAAAGAATGTAAAATAATACTTATTTTTAAATTAAAAGCTAATAAAGCAACAAAATTATTGTTGAAAAATAAGTGTAATTTTTCATTCAATGGTATATATTCTAATATTAAGAAAGTTAATGGTAGAATAAAACATGTTTTTTAATGCTCTTAACAAACATACACTTATTCAATTTTATTTTTATTTCTCTTTAATGAAATGTTTGATAATGCTTAACATAAGTTATAAATTTTGCTTTATCAACTCCTTAAAAAAAACCATGAAATAAAAAAAGAGCCATTGACTTGTTCAGCAGACCTAATAAGTTGTTTTAACCCCTTCACGACTAGCATCCCATATTTGAGCCAGCACAAAACACCAACAGTAGCCTGTAGCCTAGCGTCCCATATTTAAGCCATGCACTTGGAACATTTTTTAAGCTCAATTTTTTGGCAATAGATGGCATTATATGCCCATAAGTTTTGAGATACATGTAGATCTGACATTCCTCTTGAAATGAGAGAAATATTACTCACATATATGAGGTTTTTGTTTTATAAACATAAGTGGAAGGGAATGTTTCCAAATTGAATGCTTTATGACTGCTCTTCAAATGAACATGTGGCTCTTGTTTATAGTGAAGATGAAATATTTATTTTCACTAGAGCATTTGGTTTGGGTTTGCAGTGTAGTTTGTAATGGATAACTAGATCTGGTAGACAAAAAAAAATTTTTTATTACTTTTACAAGGTTGAAGCATCAAAAATGTTTAACTGAACTTGGAATATCAGAATGATGCAAAATTGATTCTAAAAGTAGTTATAATGACAAATAATATATTATGATTGTTCTTTTAATTGCGAATATGATAATGATATTTCAGACATCTGTATGCCGATTACATTGATTTGGGCTTAACTACACAAAACCCTCTGGCCGTGGTGGTATGTAGACGTTTGCGTACTTTGTACGGAAAGGGTTAAAAGATAAGTCATTGTTACAGTAAGAAGTAACTAAAAAATTGGAAAAAAAATTTTTTTTTAAATACTTATTATAAATTTGAATATGTACAATATATTCAATAAGAACTTTACAAATATTTGCTATTGTAATTTTATGATTATTTAATGAAATAGAAAAAGTTGACATATTGAATAAAATTAAATTACAGAATAATTATCTTGAAATAAATAAAATATGTTATAACTATAGAATCCAAACTTAAACACATAATTCAGAAAAAAAGGATAAGAGTATCAGTTGTAGGTACATGTGGATTCCAGTACATAAATGAATATAATGAAATATAATGAAAATTTTGTGAATTATGATTGCATTACCTTCAATTAAAAACTACAAGGTAGATAAATCACAAATTTTACAAGAAATTTAAGAAAAAATATAATTAATTAATCACTCTAAAATAACTATCTCATAAACAAAATTAATCAAATGCCGGACAATGTTAACTACTGAGATTAATTTACTTGATATTTCTTTTTTGAAGATTTGAAAGAGGAATAATAACAGTAGATTCAACATTTCCAGTTTCATTTAAGAGTTCCTTTACTTGACCACCACTGTAATCAATTCCTGATTTTACTGGAGCCGATGGAATTTCAATGTGATTACTTCTATGAAAAGGAGAATAATTTTAAGTTTTTAATTATAAGCTTGGATACTCAAAAACAGTTAGTATTATGTATAATGGAACAAGGATGAATTTTAGTTAAACAATGCCAAAATTTTTTTTAATACAATAATTTAAAACTAGATTCAGCATAGCATATACAAATAGTATAAAGAATAAAGAGTAAAATCTTAAATGCAGAATAAAAAATTAATCTTAAAAAAAAATTGGTTTCAATAGATATATTGCTTTACCAGGTCAGAAGACTAATTAAAGATCATGTATAAATGATAATGAAACATCAGACAATTAAAATCTGATGTATACAGTGTATGGGATATTACAATGGCATTTCAGAGCCCATTCACAGAACATTAGATGCTTGTGTGTAAAATGAGTATGGCCAATTTAATAGCAAATATTTAACATAAATGGCAAATATTTTGGAAAAACAGGATATGCTTGAATGATCTACACTATTAAAATCCGAAGGTAAACAAACGTATGTACCTATCTATCTATGTGCGTCTATCTTCTCAAGAACCGCACCGCGCAGAAACTCACGGAAGGTACCAAAAGATCGGGAATTTTCCGGGGAAGCCGTATTGCCCATTTATATTCCGATATTGTAATTAGTTGAAAAGATATTAATTAAAAACCTGAAAAAAAAACGCTTTTTTCGTGCAAATTTTGATTTGTCTCCATTGTTGCAGCAATGTTATTGTTACAACAGTGACAAAAGCAGGCGTCGAAAATCGGTTTTCAGCCAAACTTGGAATTTCATGACATTGCTCTGTTGACTGTACTGACTCACTTTGTTTAAAAAATAAATGCTTTTAACATGTGATAAACTTGAATTATATTTTGTTAAAATCTTTAAAAAATTATGGAATTTTGTAATTTTGAGAAATGTTTCTGTTTCTCTGCTTTTTTGCACATAAAATATTTTTAAAAAAGGCACTTTTTCATTTCAAGGAGCCATAAAAATGCCACGAAAAAAATTGCTAAAATCACCATATGTCAGTAATAATTAATTGGGATAAATCTACAAAAGAATTAACCAGTTTGAGGCTTATGGAGAATGTGTAGAAAGAGACAACTTTCTGATGCATCAAAACTCATAGTTTTCTTTATTTTTAAAAAGAATATAAGAAGAACTTTAAGAATATAAGAACATGATGAAATGCTTTCATCAGATAGTATTATTTACAATTTGAATCTTTCTTTATACAATGAACCCAAATAAAAAATGTCTAGGTTTTTCTCTCCCATATTTTTTTAATTGATACCTATTTTAAAAGCTTTTATTTAACTTACAATGTATGTATGTATGTATGTATGTAATTTGTTCGGGTGGAATCTTGCAACTCAATTTTGAAGCTGATATCTTCCTCCCATTGAGCTGAAATTTTGTATACACGTTTAGTTTGGATGACAATGCATGTTTTGACCATTTATATTCCGATATTGCAATTAATTAAGAAGATATTAATTAAAACGTTAAACTAATTTTGGGCGTTAACTTGGATATATCTGCATTGTTGTAATAATTTTATTGTTACAACAATGACAAAAGTTGGCGTCGAAAATCGGTTTTCAGCCAAACTGGAATTTCATAACGTTGCGCTATTGACTGTATTAATTAACTTTGTCTAAAAAATAATCTAATTTCTACAACATATGCAATTTTTTTTACAAATTTCTATCTATTTTCTTAGATTTAAATTCAAAACAAAAAAAGTAGAGCTATTTTTCAAGTAGATTGGTACATTGTATACCTTTCTCAACGCTGCCAAGTTAAACTGAGATGGAGTATTATAGAAATTCTAAATTTAACCCCTTAACTAGTTTGCCCGTACACCTTACGGGCTACTGAAAGTTAGCCACAACCGGTTTGCCCGTGCGCTGTACAGGCACCGAATTTCTTTCTTTCTATATTTTATTTGCACAGACATTTTTATTCCTATAATAAGGTTATTAGTATAGTGTGTCTTTAGGAGATGCAGAGAGAGAGTTTGTCCATGGTACTGAACTACTCTTCATTCAGAATTTTGGTAGTGGTGAAGGTGAGAATTTTTCACTGAAGGCAAGAATATATATTCTTGAAAATATTGGATAAAGAACAGTGATTTACAAGGCAATGTAAAATGTGTTGCCTAAGAAAAAGGAAAATGGATAGATAATCCAAAGAAGTCGATATTATCTCTATCCCCATTGGAATATAAGACTTAGTGTTACACTATTCTTCATATTGTGTGTGCATATAAATATGCACACACACACACATGAAATTCTATCAATCGTATGAAAAAGAGGTATGAACATGAAATTTTTTGGTAAGTGGAAGAAAACATATTTTAAGATGTATGTGAAATATTCTTCATAGTACGCAGAATGTACTTATTAAAAGCAAACATTTAAGGGTTTTTGAGTTCAAAAATTATAAAATAAAAAAAGGTGAGTAAAATTTTAAACCGGAGATTAAAATAAAAATCTTCCATTTTCGCGCGTTCTGTTAATTATTAAGCTTAGTTACATGCAGTTAAAAAATGGGCTTTTTTAGGGAAAATTTTGGTCAAAAAAATTGACCACTTAAGAGGTTAATCTATGAAGCTCAGACAAAAAATAATTTTGAATCAGAAAGATCATTTATTTTGTCCCGATACAGTATAATGTTTTTTACAAAATAATATTTGTATTTCTTACGATTTTTTTTAAATAAGTCAAAATCGATGCGTTTTTATGAAAATAATGTCTAAATTGACGTGCATGAATTTATTTTGTTTAAATGAATCGACATTCCGTACTAAAACAGCTCATGATTTGCTCTTTTAGAATCAGTCATTTAAAAAATAAAATGTCGAAATTTTTTTTTTCTTACGATTTTTCAAAAAATACTCAACATTTTAATATTTAATAACTTCGTCATTTATGAAGAAAATCTCATAAAACTTTTTTTCGTGTGTAGGATAATATTACCCAAGATCTGTGCGAAGATTGAAAGAATTGCTTAAAATTTACGGATTTAAGAAAAAATTGTGTATTTCGTCTAGTACCCTTTTTGCGAGAATTCATTTAGCTCGACTGTTCGAAAATAACCGGCTAACACCTAGCAACAATAATGCTTTGAATGAGATGAACAGACTAAGAAACCTGTCAAGTGATAACTAAAAAGTGAAAAATAAATTCAAAGTAAAAAAGCTTTTTTAAAACAAGCTTTTATTTAAACGTGCTAAAAAGAATAAAATAAATTTTTCTTTAAAATTTTTTTACTATCAACTTATAACGTCATTACACAATTTATATGATATAAAAGCTTGTCGCGAGATTTACCTCTGCAGATAAACAAGTAAATTAAATAACTTGATCTGATTGATTTAAATTTCTTAAAATTTTCAAACTAAGTAAATAAGAGTGCTTTAATCTCGCGACAAGCTTTTATATCATATAAATTGTGTAATGACGTTACAAGTTGATAGTAAAAAAATTTTAAAGAAAAATTTATTTTATTCTTTTTAGCGCGTTTAAATAAAAGCTTGTTTTAAAAAAGCTTTTTTACTTTCAATTTATTTAATGGAATAATCAAACATACAAAAATAAGCAGTCTTTTCAAGTTAATAGTAAGAATTTTTTTCTTTCATTATTTAACAAAAATTTATATAAATGTTTAAAAAAAAAAAAAACGTAATCAGTATTGCTTTTTAATATTCATTACAAAATCAAATAAAATAGTACATTGTCTTTTTCGTGTGGATAAAACTAGATTAGTCCTGTAAATTATAAATCTAAAATAGAAATATATAGAAAGATCTTATCACTGAGGGAAAAAAGACTGAAAAAGAGTTTTATACATGAAAAAGCCTGTGCAAACGTTGGGCTAAGCAGAGGGGGGAAAAATCTGTCTGTAAAGGAAAAGAAATTGAAGACATTTCAGAAAAGAGATAATTAATGACATAAGCATAGAAATTCCTCACATCACGCATACACCCTCACCCAGAAGTGCTGTCATCGAGAACAAAAAAGGAAATTTCCATTCGGATATATATATATATACTCTCCGAAAAAGCCTGTGCAGCGCCGGGGTAAAAGGAGGGGAGACATACCATTCGACAGGGCTGAGGGGTGGATGATATTTCGAATAAGAGAATTTTAATGACATTGATATCGAACTCACACGCATACCAAAAAATGTTGATACCAAGAGGGAAAAGGAAAATTTTCACAGGCATAAAGTTATGCACTCAAAAAAAGCCCGTGCAACGCCGGGCTGTATATTATTCTTGAAAAAGATAAAACTGATGAAATTTTCAAATGTTACTTAGAATAGAATTTTAAAACCCTCACATTACATGCGTACACATACAGAAGTGCTACTGTCATGAGGGAAAGAAGAAATTCACACATGGGGATTAAGTTATACACACTTGGTAACAGCCTGTGCAACGCCTGACTATACGAAGGGGGAAAGAAACCAGTACAACCCAGCAAATAAATCAAAAAAATTTCGAAAAAGGAAATTAAATGCCATATAAAAAAAGAAATCGCACCCAGCCCTGGAGGTGCAGATATTCAAAAGTAATACTCTCGGTAAAAGCCTGTGCAATGCCGGGCCATGCCAGCTAGTCCACACTATTAAAATCCGAAGGTAAACAAACATATGTATCTATCTATCTATGTGCGTCCATCTTCTCATGAACCGCACCACGCAGAAACTCGCTGAAGGTACCAAAAGATCAGGAATGATCTGAGGAAGCCGTATTGCCCATTTACATTCCAATATTGTAATTAGTTCAAATGATATTAATTAAAAACCTAAAAAAACCTGTTTTTTTGGTACAAACTTTGATTTGTCTCCATTGTTGCAGCAATGTTATTGTTACACCAGTGACAAAAGCACGCATCGAAAATCGGTTTTCAGCCAAACTTGGAATTTCATGACATTGCTCTATTGACTGAATTAACTCACTCTCTTTAAAAATAAATGCTTTTAACGTGTGACTAATTTGAAATATATTATTAAAATCCCAAATTCTAAAATGTTTTACATTTTTCACAAATTTCTCTGCATTTCTTGGATTTAAATTTTTAAAAAAAGGAAAGTTATGACTATTTTTAAAGTAGATTGGTAAATTGTATTTATATTTCTAGATGATGCTAAGCTGAGACTGAGATAAAATATTGTAAAAGTTATTCTAAAAATTTAAGAAATTTCGTTATTTTGAAAACTGTTTCTTTTTTTATGCTTTTTTCCACATAAAATATTTAAAAAAAAGCACTTTTCCATTTCAAAGAGCCATAAAAATGCAACGAAAAAAATCGCTAAAGTCACCAAATGCCATTAACCTATGACAGAATTCACCAGTTTGTGAATGTGTGTGTGAGGCTTATGGAGCATGTTCAGAAAGACTACTTTCTGATACACACAACAGATAGTTTTCTTTATTTAAAAAAAAAACAATTTAGTGTGAAAGACATTAAAAATATAAGAAAATGCTAAAATGTTTTTATAGTATTATTTTCATTTTGAATGTTTTTTATGCAGTGAATTCAAGCAAATGTATGTGTCTAGGTTTACTCTCCCATACTTCTTTTTATAGTTATATATTTTTAATCAAATAACCAAACAATCAGAAATAAGCAGTCATTTTTCATTCATTATTTAATAAAAATGGATATAAATTTATATTTAAAAAAAAAAACTAAATTGGTATTGATTTGTATCGTTTATTACAAAATTAATTATTTAATAATAATATCATAGATTATCTGTTTTCTTGTGGATAAAACTAGATTAGGTTTGTAAATTAAAAATCGAAAATAGATAGATAAAGAAAGATCTTATCACTAAGAGAAAAAAGACTGAAAAAGAGTTTTATACACGAAAAAGCATGAGTAAACACCGGGCTAAGCTGAGGAAAAGGAAATCTGTCTGTAAAGGAAAAGAAATTGAAGACCTTTCGGAAAAAAGATAATTTTAATGACATAAGTATAGAAATCCTTCACATCAAGCATACACCCCTACCCAGAAGTGCTGGCATTGAGAAGGAAATTTCCACTGGGATAAAGTTATCCTCCTGGAAAAATCCTGTGCAACGCGAGGGAAAACAGACCTGTCCGACGGGACAAAGATATGGAAGAAATTGCGAAAAAGGGAATTTTAATGACAAAATATAAAAATTACACACAACCGAGGAAGTAATGACATCGAGATGGGAAGAGAAAATTTCTATTGGCAAAAAATTATACATTCGAAAAAGCCCGTTCAAGGTTGGGCCATGCAGCCATAACATATGACACAATGATATAATATGGCACTGAAATTGATTTAAGGCAAACTGAAATTTTATGACGTAGCTTTTTTGATTTAATTCATTCACAGATTAAAAAAAAAAGCTTTTAACATGTGATTAACGTGAAATATATCCTTGAAATCATAGTTTTACAATTACACAATTGTCATCAAAATCCAGTTTTCAGCCTTACTGGAATTTTATTGACTGATTCCTTCACTTTGATTGAAAAATAACTGCTTTTGATATGTGATTTATTTTAGATGTTTTTATTACAAACACAATTTCTAAAACGCAAATATGCATGGTTTTTTTTTTTTAAATTTCAATTCTGAAAAGAGATAACACTGTTTTTTAAGAATATTGGTAAATATTTTACCTTTATAAAATAACTCTTTTTAAAATAACTCTCAAAATCGACCCCTGCCAATAATAATTAATGGCCTACCAAGGAATTCAAGAATTTGAGGGCTTATGTTGCATGCACGGAAAGACAACTTTCGGAGAGTACGTAGGCAAACATATTAATTGTGTACGTGATAAACAGAATAACAAGAATAGTAATACATAAAAATCCTGTGCAACGACGGACCATGCAGCTATATATGGATGTAAATTAATATTAAAAAAAAAACTAAAGCACAGTATTGTTTTTTATAATTCATTACTAAATTACTTTAAAAATCTTAAAATGGTTGCTTACTGTTGTATAAAATAAAATTAATTTTGTAAATTATTAGTCGAAAACAGAAATTTGATCTTATCCTTGAGGCAAAAAAGAGGGAAAAAGAGATTTATACTCCAAAAAGCCCATACAACACCGGGTTAAACGAGGGAAAAGAAATATTCCTAATAAGTAATAGAATAAATTTCGGATAAAAAAAACTTTTTAATGACATAAATATAGAAACCACTCTCTTTGAAGTGCTAGCGTCGAGAGGGAAAGGGGAAATTTCCATGGGAATAAAGTTATGTACACGGTAAGAGCCCGTACAACGCCGGGCTAATCGGATAGGAAACAGGCCCGTCCGATGGGCAAAGAGGTGGAAGAAGTTTTGAAATAGGGTATTTTAATGATATATTAAAATGGAAGTCACAAACACATCACGATGAGTGCTTGCATTGAGATGGGAAAGGGAAATTTTAAGAGGCAATAATATTTATACACTTGAAGAAGCCCGTGCAACGCTGGGCCATGCAGCTAGTCTACACTATTAAAATTTGAAGGTAGGCAAATGTATGTACCCGTCTATCTATCTATGTGCGTCTATCTTCTCATGAAACACACCACGCAGAAACTTGCAGAAGGTACCAAAAGATCGGGAATGATCCGGGAAGCCGTTTTAACCATTTCTATTCTGATATTGCAATTAGTTAAAAAGATATTAATTAAAAACCTAAAAAAAAACATTTTTTAGTGCAAATTTTGATTTGTTTCCATTGTTGCAGCAATGTTATTGTTACAATAATGACAAAGTTGGCGTTGAAAATCGGTATTCAGCCAAACTTCCATTTCAAGGAGCCATAAAAATGCAACGAAAAAAATTGCTTAAGTAACCAAATGCCAGTAACCTATGACAAAATTGACCAATTTGCGTATGTGTGTGTGAGGCTTATAGAGCATGTTCAGAAAGACTACTTTCTGATACACCACAACAGATAGTTTTCTTTATTTAAAAAAAAACAATTTAGTGTGAAAAACATTAAAAATATAAGAAAATGCTAAAATGTTTTTATTTGATAGTATTATTTTCATTTTGAATGTTTTTTATGCAGTGAATTCAAGCAAATGTATGTGTTTAAGTTTACTCTCCCATACTTCTTTTTTATAGTTACATATTTTTAATCAAATAACCAGACATCCAGAAATAAGCAGTCATTTTTCATTCATTATTTAATAAAAATGGATATAAATTTATATTTAAAAAAAAAAAAAAACTAAATTGGTATTGATTTGTATTATTTATTACAAAATTAATTATTTAATAATAATATCGTACATTGTGCGTTTTCTTGTGGATAAAACTAGATTAGTTTTTTAAAATAGAAAATATAACGAAAGATCATATCACTGAGGGAAAAAGACTGAAAAAGAGTTTTATACACAAAAAAGCCTGTGTAAACGCCGGGCTAAGAAGAGGGAAAAGAAATTTGTCTGTAAGGGGAAAAAAATTTAAGACATTTAGGAAAGGAGATAATTTTAATGACATAAGTATAGAAATCCCTCACATCACACATACACCCTCACCCAGAAGTGCTGGCATCGAGAAAGAAAAAGGGACCCTCTACTCAGATAAAGTTATACTCGTGTAAAAAGCCCGTGCAAAGCCGGACTAAATGGAGGGAAAACTGACCCGTCCAATGGGACAAAGACGTGGAAGAAATTGCGAAAAAGGGAGTTTTATTGACAAAATATAGAAATCACACACAAACGAGGAAGTAATGACATCGAGATGGGAAGAGGAAGTTTCCATTGGCAAAAAATTATACACTTGAAGAAACCCGTGCAGGTTCGGGCCATGAAGCTATAACAATTGACACAATGACAGAATATGGCGCTGAAAATTGATTTCAGGTAAACTGAAATTTTATGACATAGCTTTTTTGATTTTATTCATTCAGATTAAAAAAAAGCTTTTAACAGGTGATTAACGTGAAATACATCCTTGAAATCATAGTTTTACAATTACATATGGTCGTCAAAATCCAGTTTTCAGCCTTACTGGAATTTTATTGACTGATTCCTTCACTTTGATTGAAAAATAACTGCTTTTGATATGTGATTTATTTGAGATGTTTTTTATTAAAAACACAATTTCTAAAATGCAAATATCTATGAGTTTTTTTTTTAATTTAAATTCTGAAAAGAGATAAAACTGTTTTTTAAGCATATTGGTAAATTTTTTACCTTTTCCAAAGGTTCCAATTTAAAAAGAAACAGAATATTGTAATAATCTTTAAAAATTCACGAAATTTTGTAAATTTCTATCTTTTGACATTTTTTATACATTAAACTGTTTTTTAAGAAAAGGTAGTTTTTCGTTTTGGAGAACCGTAAAAATATAACTAAAATAACTCTCAAAATCGACCCCTGCCAATAATAATTAATGGTGGTAAGCCTACCACAGAATTCAAGGATTTGAGGGCTTATGTTGCATGCGCTGAAAGACAACTTTCGGAGAGTACGTAGGCAAATATATTAATTGTGTAAGTGAGAAACAGAATAACAAGAACAGTTATACACAAGAAAAATATGTGCGTCTATCTTCTCATGAACCGCACCATGCAGAAACTTGCCGAAGGTACCAAAAGATCGGGAATGATCCGGGGAAGCCGTTTTGACCATTTATATTCCAATATTGCAATTAGTTGGAGAGATATTAATTAAAAAAATGAAAAACATAATTAATTTAATTTTTTATCCCATTTATCACACAGAGAACACCTATTGTTGTGATTCTAATTGTTGTGCATATCTAATTGTTGTCATTAAGTGAGCTTCTGCATTAAAAAAAAATTCACATTTTGCTTTGTCAAACTTTATAACCCGTGTTCTGCGCGAAGATTAAAAAGTTTGCTTATAAATTACGAATTTTAAAAAGGTTTCTGAGTTTTCCGTTAATAGATTTTTTTTAGGGTTTTTTTTATGTCAATTGTTTATAACATTCAAATATCCAGGAATATGCAATCATTCCAATAGATAAAAGAAAGAATTTTTTTATTCATTATTTACCTATAATTGATTTAAATTAATATACTCTTTAAAAAACTAATACAGTATTTTTTTCCATTTTCATTACTAAATTAAATATTCAATAATAAATGGTACATTGTTTTTTGGATGAAACTAGATTAGTTTTTAGAGACATTTTTAAGCTAAAAGTATATAACTATTGATTGATAAATGAAAATTTGAAATCCTTTGTATTGTTTTAGCTTCTAAGAAGGTAATCATTGCTAAAAAAATAATGAATATACTTAGTTTTTTTTTAATATATTACATTAGAAACGTTTTCTTTTCGCTTTGAATAAATATTTCCTATTAACTAAACCAGTATTGTTTTTTGTAAATCATTATTCAAAAATAGAAATTTGAAAATCTTATCCATAGGGAAAAAGAGTTAAAAACAGTATTACACTCGAAAAAGCCTATGTATTATAAGGAAAAGAAGTGGAAGAAATATTTCGTAAAAAAATGTTAAGAGCCTAAATACAGAGATCACTAACATCACCCCCTTGCAAATACATATGCACAGAAGCATTGGCATCAGAAGGGAAAGTGGAAATCTCCATCGGGAAAAAAAGGTTTCCTCGAAAAAAGCCTGTGCAATGCGGGGCTGAACAGAAGGGAAAGAAACATTTTCAATGATGAAAAAAGTGGGAGGAATTTCAAAAACGGAAATTTTAATGATAGTAATATAGAAATCACACACACAACAGGAAGTGTTGACACTAAGAAGTGAAGGAAAATTTTCCATGGGCAAAATGTAATTTACTCAAAATAGCCCGTGCAACGCCAAGTCATGCGACTAGCTATTTTTTAATTTTTTCAAAGTAAATTGGTGAATTTTCTGCATTATTTAACACTGTCAAGTTAAGTTGAAACAGAATATTGTAACACTTCTTTAAAAAAATTCATAGAATTTTGTAATTTTAAACCTTATGTTTTTCTGGGGTTTTTTTTCAAACATAAAACTATTTTTAAAAATAAGTACTTTTCCTCTTTGGAGAACCGTAAAAATGCAACGAAAAGAATCGCAAAATGCCAGTAATAATTAATTGTGGTAAAGCTGCCACAGAATTCACGAGTGCTTAAGGTAATGATGAAATGTTTTTATTAGTATTATTTTCTTTTTGAATCTCTTTTTATGCAGTGAATGCAAACAAATTTATAGGCTTCCCCCATAGTTCTTTTTTTTATTATTACATAATTTTAATCAAATAATAAAACATTCAGAAATAAGCTCTCGAATCAATAGCTAACGTTAAGAAATTTTCAATTTATTATTTAACAAAAATGAATATAAATTAACCTTTTTAAAAAAACTAAAGCAGTATTGTTTTTCATAATTCATTACTAAATTAACTATTCAATACTAAAATCACACATTATCTGTTCTCTTATGGATAAAACTAGATTGGTTTTTTAAATTTAAATCGAAAATAGAAATTTGAAGAAAGATTTCTCTCAGGGGAAAAGAGTTATACCCGAAAATGCCCGTGCAACGCCAGGATAAACTGAGAAAAAAGAAACCTGTCAGTTGAGGAAGAGAAATTAAAGAAATTTCAAGAAAAGGGAGTTTTAATGGCATAAATATAGAAATCTCACACATTGTGCATACACAGATACTCAGAAATGCTGGCAAACAAAAGGAAAGGAGAAATTTCCATGGGGATGAAGCTATACTCTTGAAAAGAGCCTGTGTAGCGCCGGGCTAAGCGGAGGGGACACAGACCCGTCCGACGGGGCAAAGATGTAGAAGAAATTTCTAAAAAGGGAATTTTAAGGACAAAATATAGCAATCCCACACAAACCAAGAAGTACAGAATATGATATGGCAAGAGGTAATTTCCATTAGCAAAAAGTTATGCACTCGAAAAAACCCGTGCAACGCCGGGCCATGCAGCTAGTAGGTTTTAGTAAGCACATTTTGTAATTAGTCTACAAATTCCATGTTTCCTATCATGCCATTTTAATATGACGAAAAAAATGAAATACTTGATTTCAAAAAGGAATACTGCTGTCTGAAACTATATCAGGGAAAATCGATTGGTATAGCCAACCAGCTCATTTCCTAAAACACCTTATGGCTAGGTATCCAGCAAAATTACATGTAAAAACTTTCATTGCACAATCAATATGTTATATTCCAAATATCAGATACCACAAGATGATACTGATTATTAAAAGTTTCAAAAACCTCCAAGATAATTTTTCTGTTTCTATAGATATGGAGCTTATGAGAGCTCTTATGGTCTATTAGTTTGAATGCATGATAATTAGGTGTTTGTATTGGCTGTGTGAATATTTCAGAAAGTGTTAAGCCAGTAATCATACATGATGTCTTTAATACTGATGCATGACTAACATCTAGTTAATTTCAACCCATCTGTATAAATTGGTACATAATCTGCAAATTGAATGAGATGGAAACACTATTTCCTTGTGTACTTAAAAATGTTATACATAGGAAAAAATCCATAAAAAAAACAAGAGTTTTTCCCTATTAGCAAAATAATATTCCTTAGTAAACACATTATAGTAAGAAATCTAACAATCAATTTCAATTTGCATATCAAATTTAACAAGAAATTAAAAACAATAACATAACATAATAACAAAGAAAACGTATTGTTAATTGGAATTTATAACAACATTTTTTATCAAAGAGAACTCCAAATCTTTTCTTTTTTTAAATATTTTTCCACTAAAGCTCAACTTTCATTCCTGTATTTAAAAATAGAATTTCTTACAATTAAATAAATCAAACATGTGTAGAATGTGAATTTTAAATATATCACACGTAATCTGGCTCACAAATATTTTTCATTATTAAAAACAAACTTCTATAATTTATTTCCTAGAGATTAACATAAAGTTCGTGATATCAAATTTTCATCTCCTTTCACATGAAGTTTATTGCTTTGAAAAACATAAGATTGCCTGGTTTCAAGTTGTCTAGTGGTGAAATTATTTTGCATATGTATATTCATAGATTTATTTAAGAGTATGCAAATTGTAAAATTTTATCATTAGATATAATCAAAAGAATATTATTGAAATCCTCAAGAGTTTTTTTTAATGTAAGAGAGCTTTTGCTTTTTAAATGCTTCAAAACACAGTACTCCTTAGTGTTCCCAATAAATAAAATAAAGCACTGGTTGATTTTCTATTGCTTACTGTAATTTGAGATTTGCGAAAAAAATTGCAGCAGATTATATGATGCTGCAGATTATGCAACGTTTTTTATTTTCGCACTCGAAAAAAAGCTTTGCGGATAATACACCACTGCAAATTATATGCAGGAAAATATGGTACAATTGAAAATATTTCAAAATGACATTTTTGAAGAAAAGGGGAGCTAAAAAACAGGACTTAATTTTGTTACTTGAAGAGTTGGGCCAAAAGGTGACAGAGAAAATAACCATTATCCTTTTTTGTCCCTCATAATTGATAGACAAAGTTACAGAGAGAAGTTTGTCAAAGCTCAGTAATCAGTTATTCTGGAGGAAAAAAGGAACTGAAACAAATAGCAAGAGAGCAATAGGAACTATATGAATTTGAATTAGAAAAACTGCAGTTAGAATCAAAATTCGAAACTATGAATTTGGGCATGTTAAAAGTTAATATATACATATATTAGCTATTTAATTAAAATCGTGATTCCAAATTTTGATACAAGGGATGGATATATCATTCTTTTCTTAACCTTACTTGAGAGACAAGCTAAATATATTTAGTAGAAAAACTGAATTCGGTATCAGATCTTTTTGAACTCAAGCCATCTGACATTACTCAGTAAAAAGCCGGAAGTCAAGCCAAGAAATCAGATGGCAAGTTTGACAATTATGACTACATAAAAGGAATATTATTAAGAAGTTTTAAGATGAGCCCAGACAGCTTTTGGTAAAAATTCGTGAAACATTAGCGCACTCCAGCAAAATCTTGGCATGATTTTGTGTTCAAAATTGCAATTTACTTTGATGAATGACTTGATGGAATGGATGGTATTATTGAAGAACTTGATGATAATCAATCAGCTCAAGAAATACATGCTGGGAGTGAGTAGAGATATTTCAGGGATGAATGGACCAAATTTTTTAAACAATCTGTGCTGGCAAATAAACTGGACAAATACAATAGCTTTCAATCAAATGTCAAAAGAGCTAATCAAAATGAAATGCCATTCAACAACACCACAGATCCTTCATTTGATTTTAAAAAGGAAATACCCAATGTTTAAACAGTAAGCTCAAATTTACAGACATAACTTACTTCTTAAACATGAACTTAAAAAGCCAAAACTCAGACATACTTATTGTTCTTATGGAAGAGTTTACCATACTTCAAGGGTGTGTCATGTAGAAAGTCCTAAAAAAATCTCCCCATATTGCCAAATGAATGTCATGAAAATCGAAGAACATCCATTGTATCTAAACAGACTAATTATCAATGTCTCTTGCATTATAACAGCTCATATGAACTAACTAATTATTAAAAAACAGTTTAGCATCAGATTTATTTGAAATATTTAAAGCAATATGAAAATTTATTAAAAATTTAAAGAGAGAATACAGAAATAAAGTAATAACTCCATCATCAACAAATGAAAAGAGAAAAAAATGAATTTCAATACAGTAAAGCGTAATAACTATGAGCATGCTATTTACAAAAAATAGTTCTTAACTATCATGTAAAATTTATAAGACTACTTCTTTATTTTGAATATTCACTAAACTCTACTTCCTAAAGTTATTTTGTAAAAATAGATCATACAGCAAGGAACACATTAATACATTTTAAATATTTTATATACTTCTATTACAATCTTTATTTATTTGCTATTACATTTATTTATTTGAACTAAATTTTAAGATCACATTTAAAAGACACTAAAATAGGACCACCAAATAGAACTATTAATAAATTACTCACTAAATATCTGAAATCACAAAGTGCTGAATTTAACTAAATATAAATTTTTTATTATACTTTTATTATAACTTATTGGTCCTCTTCACATTCTAAAAATAATTTATACTAAGTGTTAACTTATGTGTAAGGCTATCTTTACCTAATGGTAAGATATCTGAAGCTTAATTTGGAACACTTATCAGAAAAATTTTTAGTACTTACATATTAACCCATCAATCATTTTTATACTAAATCAAAAAATTGCTACCAAGCACCGTGATATACAACCAATAATGAAAAAAGGATCCTATGTATGTTTGAATAGAATAATCTTGTTTATAAGATTAATTATTTTTATTTTGGTTTTATTTTCAAAGAATAAGAACATAGTGAAATATTTTTGACATTTTGGGATCATTCCATCAAAGAAAAAGTGTGCCAACAAGAATAATATGTCCATTTATAAAAACAAACAAGCTGTCAGTTGAATAATGCAGTTGTTAGATATTTCACTTATTTAAAATTTAGCTATTTAAATAAACTTTGGCATGAATTCTTCAAAATCTTAATCAATTTATTGGTTGACAGGCTAATACACAAGTATCAAATTTTCCAACAAAAGTTTGTATTATTATAATAATTTTAATTATATATATATTTGTTTATAATACTGCATTGCACTTGAACTTGGAAACATTGCAAAAAAATGAAGCTTTTCACTTTAACATATAAAATAATCCATTTGAAATTATAATATAAAAAAAATATTCCTTATATGCAGAAAAAATATTGATTCAAATAGAAATAAAATGATGC
>BMAO01038933.1:0-107453 GCA_019973975.1 Trichonephila clavata | reverse complement strand
AGTAAATGGATGAACCAATTGAGAGAATCCATGATTAAACTAATAATTTTTATCAATGCTGCTGCTATTTATACTACGAGACAGTTAATTCTATAAATTTATTTTGCGTGATAACAAAAAGAAAATTCATAAATTCTTATCCCTGTCCATAATCATATTATGTTGTATCCTGCATTTTCAAGTTTTGATTCATTATCAGATAAAAGTGAGACCATTCAGTACAGTATTTCTCATAGTATTGTAACAAGGTAGCATTGATCCCCTATTTATGTCTAGTTTTGATGGATTAGAGCAGCTTGGAGGCAAAACACGTGGTTTTCATTGTTTCGTCTCGACGTCAGTGGGTCTGTGGTTTGAATGGGCAGGACGAAACCCCCCTGCTGATCTATTCACATACCCTGTCTGACTTTGTAGACTGACGCCTCGGAAAACGGCGGGTGGTAAGGGGTCGGAGCGTGACGTGTGCAGATTTCCACTGCGCCAACCAATGAGAAGTGATGAGGGGCGTGTACAATCCACCCCCCCAGGAGTTTAAAAGGAGACCGCGTTGATAACATGTTTCAAATAGCCCATTCGCTCCGTCGAATATATGTACAGTGTCTGATCGTCACAGAGTAGTAGAACACAAAATTTGTTTGAAGATTTAGTAGTGAGTAGCAACGTTCTAAAATTTCTACGGCTTCATTATGTCTACTTGCAATATTTGTGGAAAAAACTTCGTTCGGCAAAGGGATTTAAAACGACACATTGACTCTGTGCATTCAACAGAGAAAATTGTATGTGAGTTTTGTGATACATCCTTTACCCGTAAAGACAACTTATTGAATCATTTGAAAAATAAAAGCTGCGAAAGAAAGTTGGAGAATGAAGCGGGAAAAAGAAAGAGAGTGGATTTGTCTGTTTCAAATAGGAAAAAGAAAACACACTTGTCCACATCTGCTGAAAACTCTACGGCTGTTCCTGAAAACTCTACGACTTCCCCAGAACATTCTGATGCAGTTCCTGAAACCTTTACGGCCGTTCCTGAAAATTCTACAGCTGTCCCAGAACATTCTGCTGCTGTTCCTGAAAATATCTCCTTACCACCAAAAGAAAAAGAGAGTGCTTTTCAAAAAGCTTATAAAACATTTGATCTCCATAATAACGATAGTTCACTGGGGATAAAAGAGTTTCTACTCTTGAGAAAAGAAGAGACACTCTTAATTTTTCACAATGAACTCAAAACTTACAAATCCTTGAAAGTGAGTAAATGGGTTCATTGCATTTACTCGAAAGCGACAGATGCCGGAAAAATGATAAAAAACGTTGAATTTAAAACGCCGAATAATGAAGTATTACAAGGAACTAATCTCGCCAGCCTTTATGACAACATGTCTGAGAAATAGTGAAAGAAAGTGAGGATTTCGAGGGTAAAGACTCGGGCTGGACACTGGACGAAATCTTAAGACTCGAAGTCCGCACAAACCGTTATTCTCCATTCAGAGGTTCATCATCCTTCATCGAGGTGCCGAAGCAGATCGCTGAAACTAAGGCAATCATCAATGTCATCAATAATGAGGACTCTCAGTGCTTCATGTGGTCTATTCTCGCAGCTCTTTACCCCAACACCAGCAACCTCAACAAAACGTCAAGTTATGTCCCCCACATAAATAAGTTGAACTTTGATGGAATATCCTTTCCAACACCGCTTAACGAGGTGAAAATTTTTTCAAAAATGAACGATATAGGAATAAATATTTATTCTTTTGAAGAAGATTTAAAAATATTTCCTCTCCTCATCAGTGATATAGTGTGTGATAAACATATAGATTTGCTTTACGTAAAAAATGGAGAGTTTGGACATTATTGTTTCATTAAAAGCTTATCTCGACTTGTTTCCAAACAACTCTCAAAACATCAACATAAAACATTTATATGTAAAAGATGTTTAAGTGCTTTGCAAACAGAATACAAACTTCTTCAGCACAATGAGATGTGTATACATAAAAGTCCTGCAAGAGTAGTAATGCCGTCAGAAACAAGTAAGTTTTTAAAATTTAAAAATTTTCAACATTGTTTAAAAATACCCTTTGTTGTATATGCGGATTTCGAGTGTGTAACTAGGAAAACTGATACTTGTGGTCCTAATCCAAACTTTTCATTTACTAATATTTATGAAAAACATGTCCCGATAGGTTTTTGTTATTTTATCAGTTATCAAGGGGGGTATTATAAAGATCCAGTAGTATATAGAGGTATTGATGCCCCAAAATTTTTTATTGAAAAGTTAGAAAAAGATGCAATAGAAATGGATAATATTTATAAAAAACTAAAACCATTATTACCTCTTACCGAATCAGAAAAGAAATTGTATGATAATGCTAAAAATTGTTATGTTTGTGATCAAACCTTTCGCGAAAACAATATCAAGGTTAGGGATCATAACCATGTGACTCAAAAATTTAATGGCCCTTGTTGTAATAGTTGTAATTTAGCAATGAAAACCCCTAAATTTTTGCCTGTTTTCTTCCATAATCTTTCTGGGTATGACGCCCATATTTTTATTAAGGAGTTAGGATATGATAAAAAACAAATTAATTTAATTCCGAACACCGAAGAAAAATATATTTCCTTCAGTAAAAATATTTCAAATGATTTTCAGTTAAGGTTTTTAGATTCTTTCAAGTTCATGTCTTCTAGTTTGGAAAATTTGATAAAAACACTAAAAAAGATGAATTTAAATATATGAAACATTATTTTGATTCAGAAAAAATAGATTTACTTTTAAGAAAAGGAGTTTTTCCGTATGATTATTTTGATAGTTTTGAAAAGTGTAAAGATTCTTGTTTACCACCTATTAGCAAATTTTACAATAAACTAAATGAGGAGCCTATAAGTGTAGAGGATTATAATCATGCATGTAAAGTATTTAATGAATTTCATTTAAATAATCTTGGTGAATACTGTGATCTATATGTAAAAACAGATGTCCTATTGTTAACAGATCTCTTTGAAAACTTTCGGAAAATATGCATGCAAACTTATAAACGTTGGTATTTTACCACCCCAGCTTTATCATGGGATGCTATGTTATTACATACTAAAGTAGCTATCGAACTGTTCACTGATTACGACATGCTTCTTTTTATAGAAAAGGGTGTAAGAGGAGGTATAAGTCAGTGCTGCAATCGTTATGCTATAGCTAACAACAAATATATGTCTAATTTTAACCCAGATGATGAGATAAAATATTTAATGTACCTTGACGCAAATAATTTGTACGGTTATGCAATGAGTAAATATCTACCCTTAAAAGATTTTGTTTGGAGTGATAACAATTTAACCGAAAAGGATATTTTAAATTTATCAGATGAATCCGATGTAGGTTACATCTTGGAAGTAGATCTTGAATATCCCTCCGATTTGCATGACAAACATTCAGACTTTCCCCTTGCCCCTGAAAATAAGCCCCCACCTAATTGTAAAGAACCTAGACTTTTAACTACTTTGGAATCCAAAACAAAATATGTTCTCCATTATTCTAATTTAAAGCTATATTTAAAATTGGGGTTAGTCTTGAAAAAAACTCATCGAGTTTTAAAATTTTTTCAATCTCCTTGGCTTAAAAATTACATAGATTACAATACAGAGTTAAGAACTAAAGCTGTAAATGACTTTCAGAAGGATTATTACAAACTAATGAATAACAGCATATTCGGGAAAACGATGGAAAATGTAAGAAGAAGAGTAGATATACGTTTATGCTCAACAGAAGAGCAGGCTCGAAAGTTAATAGCGAAATCAAATTTTAATCGACGCACAATATTTTCTGAAAACTTAATGGCCGTCCATCTAAAAAAAACCCAAATCAAATTTTTGAAACCAATACAGGTAGGAAGGGCGATTTTAGACTTATCAAAAGTTCTAATGTATTCTTTTCACTATGAGTACATGAAGCACCGTTACGACTCGAAAGTAAGGCTCATGTATACAGACACCGATTCCTTTATCTATGAAATAAAAACTGATGATTTTTACAGTGACATGAAAAATGATATTAACTTATATGATACTTCAGTTATGATAAAAACAACATTTACAATTTACCTCTAGTGAACAAAAAAGTCATCGGGAAAATGAAGGATGAAAACAAGGGAAATATTATGACAGAATATGTAGGATTAAAATCGAAAATGTATGCCTACAAAACAAACCATAAGATTGAAAAGCGGTTAAAAGGAATTAAAAAACAAACTATAAAAAATAAAATAACATTTGAGGACTACAAAGCCTGTCTTTTTAATCAAAAATTAAAATATGTTGACATGAACTTAATTAGATCCAAATTTCATTCAATACACTCCATAAAGCAAAACAAACTTGCTCTGTCCTATAAAGATGACAAAAGGTTTATTAATGATGATGGCATTACTACGCTTGCCCATGGACATTGGTCATTGATGAATTTAGACCTATTCGATGAGCAGTAAGACATAAAATCCAATGATGACACAATAATGTGATTTTTGTAATGTAAATAAAAGATTGTAATGTGAAATGGAATGCTGCTTTTGTAAATAAACAACTTACTTTGTATCCTTTTGTGTAATCCTTATACTGAAATCAATTTTATAATTTGTTGTTCTCCTGTAATGTATATATATATATATATTATATATATATATACGATTGTAATGTAAAACGCAATACAAGATGTTGATTTCTGAATAAACAATTTACTTTGTATCTTTGCTGTGTATGTGTAATCATTATACCGAATTAAAATTTACAATTTGTTATTAAAGCAATGTATAATAAATATATTTTTTTATTTCTATTCAATTAAGAAAAAAATAATGTAACTAAATGGTTATTGCAATGAATAGTTATACAATTTATACTCTTTGGAAAAGGCAAAGAGTTTGCTTTAAACACATAAACATAAATTTTTCCTCACTTTTATACAAAATATATTTAAAATATCGCTTATGCTTAACATACTAAGATAATTTGTTTGAAAGACGTATATTGATATTTATCTTTTAAAATGAAACTATTTCAGCATAAATTAAACTCGAAAGCAGTATGGGAAAAAAATTAACACTATAACCGTATAAACCCCCTCCCCTTAATTAATTCAGATTTATAAAAATAAACTTTTTAAAGCCAAATCTTGTCGGAAACTTATACAAAATATTTATACAGTATTTTTTTTCTTACTTTTGTATGAAATGTATTTAAAATATCATTTACGCTTAAACATTCTGAGAAAATTTTTTTTTTTTAATATACCCAAACTTATTTTTAAAAAGAAAGTATCTCAACATAAATTAAACTAACAAACAATATAAATAAAATTAACTCAAATTAAACATTTAAAAAATCATTTTATTCAGATCCTCATACTATTCAAAATAATCAGGTGGATGTAACATTTCTCTTACTTCTCTTAAAATATTATCTAAGCAAAGATTTTCCAAAAATTCTTCAGTTGCAAAATTTGTAAGTTTCAATAATAAAAAGGGCTCATTTTTTTTTTTCAAAAAAAGATTATTATAAAAAACATTCAAGAAAGCGATTTAAATTTTTTTTATTTCTATTCAATTAAGAAAGAAAAAATAACTAAATGGTTATTGCAATGAACAGTTATACAATTTATACTCTTTGGAAAAGGCAAAGAGTTTGCTTAAAATATCGTTTATGCTTAACATACTAAGATAATTTGTTTGAAAGACGTATATTGATATTTATCTTTTAAAATGAAACTATTTCAGCATAAATTAAACTAGAAAGCAGTATGAATAAAATTAACACTATAACCGTATATATATATATATATAACCCATTTTTTTTTCTTTCAGATTTATAAAAATAAACTTTTTAAAGCCAAATCTTGTCGGAAACTTATACAAAATATTTATACAGTATTTTTTTTTCTTACTTTTGTATGAAATGTATTTAAAATATCATTTATGCTTAAACATTCTGAGATAAAGAATTTTTTAAATATACCCACACTTATTTTTAAAAAGAAAGTATCTCAACATAAATTAAACTAACAAACAATATAAATAAAATTAACTCAAATTAAACATTTAAAAAATCATTTTATTCAGATTCTCATACTATTCAAAATAATCAGGTGGATGTAACATTTCTCTTACTTCTCTTAAAATATTATCTAGGCAAAGATTTTCCAAAAATTCTTCAGTTACAAAATTTATAAATTCCAATAATAAAATGTGCTCATTTTTTTTTTCAAAAAAAAGATTATAAAAAAGTATTCAAGAAAACGATTTAAAACATTCCACAGCCATCTTGTAGAATCAAGATCAGACCCGCCGCCTATGCCGCCTCTACAGGAGAAAAACAACTCAACTCCCCCATCAACTCGAAAACCAAAACCATAGCAGGAGGGAAACAACTCAACTCCACGCCTCCACAGGAGGAAAACAACTCCGCGCCTGTGCCTCCACAGGAGGAAAACAACTCAACTCTGCTGCGCCTGCGCCTTTACCGCAGAATCGGCTTTTCTTACCTACTCATGACTCTGAATAGTGTAACTTTAATTATAACCACCTGATACTTTATAACTATAGGTAGATAAAATATCAAAGCATGTGGCAAAATAGGAAAAGCCTTAGCATTTTAAATGAAAGTAAACTGTAGTTATTTTTTTTCTTTCTGAGATAAGTCAGTTTAAAGTCTTTATTTCGCATAGAAAAAAAGTTTTGCCTGACAAAAAGTTTTGTCGGCTTAAAGTTTTTATTAGTTTTTTCTAATAAAAACGGAGATAAAAGTTATTATAGCCTTGGAGTTTTTTAACTTACATCTTTCAAATTTTGTGAGATTATGGAAAACTATATAAAAAATAATCTAAGCTAAAAAAAATATTTGAACTTTTGAGCGATATTTATCAATTAAATCATACAATCATAATTGCAAAAGTAATAAGTTGGGCTGGGACTTAAGAACTTATGCAAAATGGGGATATATTTTATTTATTTATTTATCAGTATAAGCCGTTTGTTTAATGTTCTAACATTGAGAAAGTTAGCCAAGTACTAATAACGTTATAAGTAACTTTTTTTCTTTCTATTGTAATCAGCAAAGAAATAACAAAAGAAACTAAATTAGTATAAAACTACTGATGGTATACATTACCAAATACGTTTAAAAATTCATAATTAATCAAAAAAGATAAATGAAAAGTTGATTCTAATGAAAATGCTTCCAAAAATAAGATCTAACTTAACCTGAAACACATATTTGTTAAGAGAAACAAACACGCACACACATAAGTCTATACAGATCCACGCTCATATATAGAACTTATAAAATTCGCCACCTTACCGGGGGGGGGGGTATGCAAACATTTTGTGTAGAGCCCCCCCCCCCCGGGTAAGGTGGTTGTGTTCTTCTGTCCAAAGATTGACTCACATTCCAAACAATACTTCCAACTCTACAGATAAAAAAAAAAAGTTTTCATTTTCAGCTCGTCAAAATATATTATCTTGATCACAGTTAAAAGAAATGCTTATGTCATAGCCTCACGTAAGCAACCAATTCCTCTGGGAAATCATTCTCTGTTGCCCCTCCTTTTCCAAAATGGGAGTGGTCGTTAAGTGGTAATGGTCGCAAACTCGTCCCCGTAGAATCGTGAGTACTAGTCCTCCCTCGGGTTACTGAGGACCCACAGTGCCGAAAGGCTGATCCACGTTACACATTTGTCATGGCTTTAAGTCCTCTCGTTGGCGTGGAATGCAAGTTTCGAGATTGAGAAGCCAGTTCATGTGTCGTCCTCGTCACTTTACTGAGGTAGTAAATAACGAGGTACGTCGACAACAGTTGTTTTAGAGAAGGACTTCTATCAAAAATCAAATCTCATCGTCTGTTGAAACAGACTTCGGCGACGTCATTCAGACAGAAATATGTTCCAATTACCATAGAAATTTGTAATGTTTATTAAAAAACACTCATATTTATTATAAAATTAACTTCTTAAAAATTTGTAGGAAAAAAATACGCAGTTTTTTATTTGAGTATGAAAAGTGCTATTAACTTTGAACCATTAATGGAAATTTAAGTCATGTTCTTACTGTTTGAAATGTGCTTATCTAGGAATAAGTCAATGAGTTGTAATTAGATAGATAATTTCCCACTAAATTTAAAACTTTTAACGGATTTTCGGAAAAGTTTGATATTTTCAATATATTTCTAGAAATAAATGTTTTCTAAAACTTTGAATTCTTAATATATATCACATTTTCTTCTTAATGATTTTAGTGTTGTTTATGCGTTTATTTTTCAATCCCTACTATTAGTTCACACTCTCCCTAATATATACGTATAATTATTTATATATATCTTGTTCAAAATTTCAATCTTTATAAAATACTTTTTATTCTTCCCCTCAGATTCAAATACGTTTTTTAAACTTGCTGTAGAGGACACTTATTACAATAGTTTTTTCAAATAGTAATTCATTAATTCTATTTAATTAATGAATTAAATAGTAACAGACAAAAAAATAGTCCAACACCATATATAAAAGGGAAAATAGTTCGGTGTGTCCCTGTAGTGCAATGGATAGTGCGTTCGAGTTCTGATTTCTGATCCAAAGATAATGGGTTCGAATTCCACCTGCGATGGTCTAATTTCTGAGAATGTGATTTCTTTTTACTATACTATTTATTGGAATAATTAAATTTAATTAATGAATAAATAATAACAAACGAAAATAATTGTCCAAAACACCATATAGTATACAGAAAGGAAAATGGAAAATCACTTTCTTTTTTGCCACTTAATATTGTGATTCTGACATGTATATACATATTTACATTTATTGTAATTATTTAATAAAAAGTAACTAAAATAAAAATTTTCTTTGTTGACATAATAAGAATTGACTTAATAGTTTTTTAGTCTTGACTTTTTATTGACTTCTGCTTTTACTGCACTTCTGTATTCTCAACGTGTGTGTTTTGATTGATTGTTTAGAATTCTTCTCTTGAGTTGAGCAGTTTTCTTATGGTTTCCGCTTAAAAGAAAAGCTATTAGACCCTCGAAAATATTCTTTTAATTGCTTAGATATCAAATAATTTGATTTTCTGTAGAAAAGCCATGACCACTTATTTATTGATTGCTGCCTTGCTCAAAAGAGTTCTCCGAATAACTCTTCTCTCGCATAAGATTATTCTGCAAGTCAATTCTGTACAATAGCCCCGGTGTTGTAGATTCGTTGTTGATTGTCCGAAGGCTTAGAGTCTCTCGTACTTTTTCCTCGTAAAGTGCACTGTCTTTAAGTAAATTTCCCCCTAACATTGCAATAGATGAGGCGATAAAAGAAACCCATTTTAAATCACAAAATGTGCAGTTGATTTAGTAATTCGAAATGTATCATAGATCCTGTTTCCTGTATTAGACAGAGAACATTATATTAACCCATTAAAAAAAAAGTGGGCATATTTTTTTGAATTAAGCCGATATGGTACCCTAAAAATCATCAAACTATCGAGAATTTTATTAGCTTATTTAATACCTCGAATCTTTAAAAAATGCCTGCAAAATGTCAAAGCTTTACCTGCAGTTTTAATCAAGTTACGGGGCAATATTTGATGCTGGACAGCAAGTACCAGGTTCACATTTCAAATTATCTGCTAGAAAAAAGCCTGATAAAAATGAATTAATTATTTTTCTACTACGCGTAAATGAGACTGACATTATATATGCAGTAACAAATCATTTCAAGAAAGAATTGTGCAATTCATGCAAAAATTCTAGTTTGTAAATTGTTTATTGGAAGAATTAAAAGTTGAATATTATTATGAATGAAATTAAAACTTCAAAACGGATTCTTCTAAAGCACAAACACTAAATCTCATTTTGAGAACTCAAATAATTAAAAATCTAATTCGCAAGAATAGAAAAACTCTCCCGTTTTTATATATTTGTTTTCGGTGATATATATATCCCATGTGTGTGAAATTCAACACTTTTACTATTAAAATATTTTAAGATATTTATTTAAACAAATGCACAACTGCAGTTCTTAGATTTTGATATATCTTACTTATAAATTATTATTTGATTTTGCTTTCATTCGTGTACAATATTTAACATGTGAAGACATTTAAAATCATGTAAATAAAAAATAAAGGCATAAACATCTTTTGTACATGTTGTGAATAAGCTCTGAGCATGGAATTAGCTCTGAAGTGTATTTATTTATTTTTTAATAATTATTAAGATAAAATTTTATGAAATATTGATCCTCATTCGTTTTCTTCTATATATTGATTATGGCAGTATATTGTTTAACTGTTCGACATTTGTGCAATTTTTTATTATAAGCAGTTTTAAATAAGCTAATTAACATTTGATAAAAGTTTCAGACTATTCGATGAATATTATATCATATTATTCATGGAATGAAAACTTCAAACTCATATTTCTCCATGTTTAATTTTCGTACATATACTATCAATCAAAACCCTAAGGCATTTTTGATAGTTGAAGTATGGGTTTGAAATATTTTATACATGTTCTGAAATGTATGTTTTGTAAAACTGTGCAGGAATTAGCTCTAACATGTTCAGTACTTTTTCTAAAAAATTTCAAAATCAAAATTATTGTTTTTTTGAGAATTTTTAGAAGTTTACTACAAAAAAAATTAATAAAAAATTAAAGAGCAGCAGCAGGAAAAAACCCATGCACAGTTTTATGTAGTATATCATAAGATACTTGGAAAAATTTTTTGAAAAGAAATAAATATATTTAAAAAAAGCCTTAGAAATTTAAAAAATGTTTTAAAAAGTTTAAAATATTTAAATTTTTGAAACATTTTGCAACAAATTAAAATTTTTTTGTATGGAATTATTATTAAATATCAACCTTTATAAGATACAATTAAAACCAAATATCAAATATTAAAAATTAAAAAAAAATTGTGAAGATGGTGCCATATTGCCTTAAATGCTTCAATAAAGGCACATTTTTTTATTGTTAATAACTAAACACCATACTAATCCCTGCATTCACCACAGAAAAAAAAATGCCAGACGAAAATTATTTTAGTACGTTAGACAAACTGCATCACCTTTTCAAAATATTAGCTCTAAATAATACACCATAAGAATTAAAAATAAGCGGAAATCAGCGAAAGAAAATATCAGTGCCCGTAGAGCGTACGGGCAAACCAGTTGCGGTCAACTTTCAGTAATTCGTACGTTATATGGGTAAACCGCGAGAGAGTTTAAGGAGACACAGTACGATTCAATTAACAAAAATCGGTCAAAAAAATCAAACATAATTTTTTAGCCTAAATTATTCTTTATATACTTTTTTATAACCTCACAAAATTTTTTAGCTCTAAACTTAAAAAACGCAGAATTATGATAGATTTTACTTTCGTTTTTATTCACATTTCTAAGGCAAATCAAAACTTTAAACTTACTTATCTCAGAAAGATAAAATAACTAGTTTGTCTTCCTTTAAAATGCTAAGCCTTTTCCTATTGTGCCTAATGCTTTGATTTTTTTTACCTATTGCTAATAGTACATGTAACAAAAGTTGGTGAGCCTTTTTGAATCAAAGCAATACTTATTTTTTTTTAAAGTAATTGAACTTAGAATTTGTACATTTTTTAAAGAAAATTTTCACTAAACATTCATAAAAAGGAGTATTGTACGAATATCAATCATGTTATTCGCAAAACCCATAAAACTTTTTGTTATACGTAGTTTGACGTACTTGTAAATCAAATTTTATATATGTACTTTAATTTTTGTAGGAGGAGTAGTATTTTAAAATCACTTCATAAGTTTCAAGTTTTTTCCTTAAAAAATGAAATGAGTAGCTTTTTATGTAATTTTAAGCACAAAATCTGTTTTTCATAGTATACACACATAGGAGCCAGAAGAAAAAAAATTTTGAAAATCCTTAAATTAAATATTTTTGCGTAATTCGTACTATTTTCCCCTTAATGCAGGAACAATCTGAAACAAAATGTGAAAACTTTTCGTTCAATAAGCTGAAGAACTAAAGAAAAATTAAGAAAAAAATGACGAACTCCCCTCGCACTTGTTAAGAAAGAAAAAGGTAATTTCAGCTGCGGTTCGATTTCAATGCTTTGTCATTCAAATAGACATTATCTGGGGGCCTCGAACCAATCAAGTTCGAGTTCATTCACTTCACTTAATAATCAGCGACCACTTTCGAATAATCCAGGAATAGAGGTTCAGTCTTTTCAGCGGGGAGCCGCATTATTCACATCAAGTAGACCGCGGTTTCTTTTGAAGCTTTGTTGAATCCAAGGACGACGTTACGTTTAATTGGGTCACCATTACTCCTGTTTCATGCTGAAATGACACCATCCTTCTAATGAAAGTACATTCCGTGTTTTGATTAAAGGGGTTTGTATGAATTGTGTGTTTGCCCACTGGAAAAAAAAATTGCCCTTAATTAACCAGCAGATAAATTCTCCTTCGAGCCATGTCAATAAAATGACACATATCTTACGTCTTGATGAAAGGTGTCTGTGTCGAAATCCTTTTGTGTCAGTTAGTGTTGCGACGAAAAGTCACAGCAGGTGTAAATTCTGTTATGAAATCAACCATTGAAGAAGCAACGGATCCTACACATTAGCTCGAAGTTAAACTAAAATTATGTCTTGGGCCACATTAAACCTAGTATTCGCTCACGCTAAATTTATCTAAGTATTACAAATGAAGAAAAAAAATATTGTGTCCAGTGGTTTGGAAAGTTCTTTGCATCATAAAAAACAGTTCTCATTTTTGTTTTTATTGCTAAAACAAAATTTACAACAATATAATAACATTTATGAAATTAATAAATCCCAGAGCATAAAGCTAAAGATAACACCGTTGATGTAGGTGAATCCGTCATTTTGTAAAGGAAAGTATGTTTCTGAAAACTTATTTACGTAACTGTTTTTCCAGTAATAATTCTATTATTTTTACTGTGTTCCTTAAATGATCTCATTTTTATATTTTTGTCATCATAATTTGAGCTACCGTAAAATCCCACGTGCATCACACGCAACCTATACAAACAAGCTGCCTTTTTTTAAGTAGACTCACCGTATAGCATGCACTCTCTTTTTTACGAAGAAACCTAAAATGTATGCATGCAGTGCTCTTACGTTTTGAAGTCATTTATTTGAGGTATCATCCCAGGCTTTTTAAAAAAAAATAGTATACTACTAGAATTACAACTCTTGAAGTTCATTAGGAATGTTATTCAGGAGTAGTATTTCGATGTATGAAGAAGTCTAATTTTCTTTATGCTCATCTCTTTTCTTTTATTTTTAAAGCTCTCATTTTTATACCTGTCGTATAACGCGCCCCCACAAATTTCGATCTTATTTTTTGTGCTAAATGTGCGTGTTATACACCGGATTTTTGATATTTCAGAAAATGTAGGTAAGTCAGATATTTTGATGTAAATGTCTTTAAATATTTCGGCCATCTTTACATAATGTAGTTCATGCTATATAGTTACTGTTACTACTAAAAAAAATCCTCGATAAGTTTTATTACTTAATAGTTTTTGAAAATAATTCCAGTTTTTTTACTGGAGAGTGTAAAAGGGCCTTTTACTTTTTCTAGTAACTCCTTTCCCTCCTCAAGTTACACAAAAAGAAACGTGAAAGTCACAATGTGTGAGTTCGAGCCTGTACTTGTGAATACTCGGCGTGTAAGGGGGAGATGCACGCTAAATCTATCGATGCTCAAACGTCCTCCCGTTGGAGTGGAAATTGGAAGAGGGAGTGGCAGTTCAAGTGTCATCCTTGTCACTTGACCTCGGATCAGAATTACGAGATCCATCGCCAAAAAGCCCTCCAGTAGCTGAATAGTACGACGTTAATATTCCCTTACTCATTTGACACGCTACAGCTACAAAGTTGCCGACCCTTGCTGTAGACAGTTTGGAAATATAATTTAAGCTTGTAGAAACATTTTTAAAAGGTTTACTTCTTGAAGACGGTGTGTATAAAATATTAGAATTAGTTAATATAAAAAATTTTGATAAATGTTGTGGTATATCCCTTGTTGAAAAAATATGTATTTTTTTCCTTAACAAGTCACATAGTTTTTTTTTCTTCATGCTGTATATTTCTTATATTTTTTCCTTTGTACTTACATATATGTTATGATATTATGTACCATACTGTACAAACCCATAAAATAGTGTAGTTTCGGAGATTCCCATAATTTTATGCAGGTAAAGATAATGCCAATTCTGTGGACGTTCGTGTTTTGAAATACACATTAAACTTTTCAAAAACTTTCACAAGAAGTTTGCTTTTTGAGGACAATTTATATACATTACTGGCCATTATAATTGCTACACCAGGAACAAATGCAGGTAACAAAATGATATTTATTGGACAAATATATTATACTGAAAATAGAAAGCGATTAAATTTCAAGAAATTTGGGTGCATAGATCCTGAACAACCACCTCTGGCACGATGCAACAGCTCAGCAACCCCAATGACTGGCATATGGTGACGAGCCAGTCGCCGTAGACCAGACGTTTTCATTTAGCGAGAAATCTGGTGAAGGTGCAGGCCAAGGCTACAACCGAACATTTTCCGTATCAAGGAAGGAACGTATAATACCGAGAATATGAGTTCGTGAATTATCCTGCTGTAACGTAGGGTTTTGCATGGCTCGAATAAAAGGTAGAGCCAAGGTTCGTATCACGCCAGAAATGTAACGTGCACTGTTCAAAGTGCCGTCAATGCGAACAGGAGGTAACCGAGACGTATATTCAATAACACTCCATACCATCATGCCAGGTGATGGGCCAGTATGACGATGACGAATGCACGCTGCCAATGTGCATTTACCACGATGCCGCCAAACACAGATGCGACTATCTTGATGTTGTAAGCAGAACCTGGATTCGTCTGAAAAAATAACGTCTTGCCATTCGTGCGTCCAGGTTCGTCGTTGATGACACCATTGAAGACGCTCCTGCCTGTGATACAGCGTCAAGGGTAGTCGCAACTATTGTCTCCGAGCTGTGAGTCCATGCTGCTACGAACGTCGTCGAAATGTTCGTATAGGCACTTGCTATCTTGCAAATGACCCCGATTCTAAACTCAGGGCTCATAATGTGGCTGCTCGATCCATAACCATGCGGGTAACATGCCTATCTTTCTATGTTGCTAGTGATAGGGGATCGTTGAGATCCAGCACGGCGTTCCTTTTTACCGTCCTGAACCCATCGATTCCCTATTCTGCTAACAGTCATTGGATCTAGAATAACGTGAGCAGCAATACTGCGATATAATAAACCGCAATCCCGGTACGCTACATTTCGACCTTTATCAAAGTGAAACATGCCGGTATTCATTTCTGCATCTTACACGTGCGTGAGAAACCGACTGAACTATTTCCTCATTTAAACGCATTGTAGGTATCGCGCTTGCTTTGTCTGAATGAGCTGAGAAGCTAATCATTTCAAAATCGCATGACACATTCTTCCTGTCATTTAAATTTCACGTCTGTAGCATATCGCCTACTGGGTGTAGCAATTTTAATGACCAGCAGTGTAAAATGTTAAACTTAGTTAATAAGTAAGATTTTGATTAATAATGAAGATTTTTTCTTCATGAAAATAAATTTTATTTTTACAACACAATGAATTGCTCGGAATTTGTATATTTTACAATAGTTTGATTTAATAATACGATTTGAATCATTTAAAATATAGTAATAAAATGTTAACATTAGACACCTTTCCATTAGAAATTGCTACCTCCAAAGTTCAAGGGGGGAAAAATACTCTTTCATTATCAAAATTTAATGAAATTAATTATACTAAAAAACGGGCTTTTTTAATATTTTTTATCGGATAAACTATTCTGGAGTAGAGGAACAAATTAAAATTTTTCACACACAGGAACACGGAAAATTCTTGTTAGATACCCAGTTTAATTTAATAATGACAATTATTTTAATAAGCATCCTATTTTTACATTTAATTTTAACATTATATGAATATACTATAATATACTATATATATATATATATATATATATATATGTAGACTTCTTCTAGCACTCTTTAACCCTACTCCGTTAAATTATTTTCTAATTCTTTGGTACGAGATTGTTATAATCTTAATCGTAATCTTATTGCTTAGGCGCATTTGCAACGAATCACGACTCCTGTTAGAAAAGAGTCGCACAACCTTCACTGCCAGTTTAAAGGCTCAGAGCACTGGGTGCTCTCTCTCTTTCTCTCTTTGTGCTTTGTCCGCTCGCCAACAACATGTATTTTTCCATGTGTTTTTGCTTATGTGCTTTTTGTGTTGTTAGAAATAATTTTTGTGCAAAATGTTGCAATTCCTGGTCAAGAAACTAATAAGATTTTACAAATATCAAGTCTTCTCTACTATGCCACAACTACAGCATATATATATAATCAAGCATTTAATAAGTAAGAAAATTTCCTAGCAAAGCAGGGCATCTCATATATATATATATATATAAATTATTTGAATTTTATTTTACAACAAGAAATTCTTACAATGCAGTATTACAAGAAATTCTTACAAAGCAATTTACTTTCCTATTGAATGCCTTTTTTTATATGCTAATGAAAGACTGTAAATGATTTTGCATCATTGTGTGCATTTGAAGGGTATTTTTTAAAAATATATCTGTGCCAAAAAATTATTTTCTTATGTTTCAGTTCCTATTTGCCTTAATACTGATATATAAAGATGAAGCATTTCTAATATGTTCTAGTTCCTGAAATAACTGATGTATAAAAATTCCGAAGATATGATTATTTAGTAGCTTCCAAATATGCAAAATAATAAGTATATTTTTAAAAATATTGTTGCATAAAATATTTATTCAATATTAAATTGAAAATTTATCAAACAATACCATAACAAATAATACCATACATTTTATACAAACAAAATAATAAATAACATATTACAAATTTAGATATTTCTCTTGCAACAATACTGATATAGATTTTCAAAAACAGCAAAATGGAAGCTTTATTTTAATATTCGAACAGTTAAATCAAGCTATTTTTTTCCTAATTACCATAAGTGTATGTACAAAAGATGTATTCAATAACCACAAACTTCGCCATGAAAGAACTTTGTTTGAAAAGAATGAATAAATGTATTCTTCGAAATTGTTGTATTTGAGCGGGAAACACGTAAATGTTGTTATCAGGTGATATTAACGTCCCGTGAATTTAACTGAACAGAAACATAATTTCGTGGTGATCTGTAATGACGAATGTTTGGTATTCATTGGTCACGAATGATTGGATTTCATTTGTAGATGGTAAGATTTGGTCCATGGGTTGTATGATTTGGTTTAACTTAATACGGCGTTCGAAAGCCCCCTCTTTCACGCTCATAGCATTACAAATCGGTACGAGTGACATCGTTTTTACGCTATTTAAGATTTTATGCCTTTTGCGATGTGGTAAGACAGATTAGGTGGCGTAACGTACACCCTCGCAACCCACACATCGGGGGTGGGAAGTATTCTAAGGGACCGAAAGCCTAATTGACACTAAATACGTACCCTTTGTAAGATACGGCTTGGGGCCCAAAACCTGAATTTGCAGGTAGAACTCTTGTATTCTCTGTACGGTTATCTAACTAATGTAGCGACATCATTTGATCCCGTTCTAGCAGCGTTTTTGTAGCAAAATTGCCATTAATCTTCGTGTATTTGCATTGTTTGGTTTAAATAACAGCATGTTCAGTTTAAAATTAATTATTTCTTTTTGTGTACTCTACAAATGATTGGAAAGAAGTTTTCCTGTAAAAGAAAATCATAGACATAATGGTTTGAAGAATTCGAGTATTTCATATTCATATATTGTGACTGACTTAAATACACAAGCTATTGAAGATAATAATTAGTTTTTTAATATATTAAACATATTTTTCTTTCTATCAACTTGTTTATTTAATTGTGGAATGAGTTGCTTCTAAGGAGTCAAGGTATCCATCTATCCGAAGAATTAAATTTACGAACTTGATATGCACATCTCATTGTAGTTTTTAAATATCTCCCATCTTATTTTATGCATCTGGTTACAATATGAACTGATTCTACTGTAATACATTCACAGTGCGGACATTTTGAGAAATTCCTTTTACATTTATACACCACTTCCTTTTTTGAGTATTATACATGGCTGTTCTTCAAACATGTTATGAGGAATTTCAGTCGGTTTTATGTCCATTGCATTGGGAGGGAAATTATGGAATCTTTTGCAGGACTTGGAAAATATTATATAAATATACAACCTTATATAAGCATGGAATTCTGTCCGTCAAGTCAATATATAAGTGGACATGGAAATTGAATATATATGGGCATTATCACATGAACACACACAATGAGTAGAGCATTAGGAGTCACTTCTCTCTACAATGGCGTGTTTCACAAGTTCTTTTCCTTTTCTAAGCACTAGTTTCAGAAAGGAAAAGAAAAACACATTGTATCAGGAAATACACACACGTATTTGCTTCACTATAGAAATTTTCTTAAAATCTGATTCTCCGTGCAAGGAACGAAGATCGGATTCTTTCAGAACGAAATTTGTTTTCATCAATCACAAGATTTTAGATTCGAGAGCCCTCCCACCGCACTTTGGTCCTGGGTGGCGGTTTGAATGTTTTGACTAGCTCCGTGGAGCGGTAGGTGGGTTTCTCGTGTCAGGAGCAGCTCCGCTCCATAAGTCTTCTCCTTAACTCTTTGGCTCTGACACATGTGCAGATGGTTACCACCAGGGATACGAGTAGGACACTCAAAAGGACAGCAATTAGGATGAGCACTAGAGTCGAGTTGAGACACAATTGCTCATCCATCGTTTCACCTGTCGGGGAGGGAAAATAATAAAAATTTTATGCCTTTATTTTCAAATCCGAGTACAGTCGAAAGAATCAAAATACATCGTGGTAAATGCATTCTTGAAAAAATTCTGTTAAACTTTGAAGCTAGGAAACATTTACTTATTCATTCATTTCGTTTAATGTTTTGTTATTATTTTTTGTTCACTTTGATCTATTCCAGTGTTTTTCAAGTTTTTTCAGTTGACGGTACACTAAAAATATTTTGAGGCATGCCTGAATATTGAAAAATAAAAGTATCAAGTTGTTCCATTATTATTGGCCGAAACTGAAACATAAAGGAAAACATGAGTCACAAGAAAGAAACGAATTCTATTCATCAAAGTAGCAGCTATCAGCATAAATATTTTTCACCCAGTGAGTTCTGAGTGAAATAATGCTACGGTGGTAGAAGCCGGCTTCACATTGGTCAAAGACAACATGAACTCCCGAATGAAAGTATCTTGATTTGGGAACTATTTGCCTCTTACACACCTTTACAACAGGCGAAATATGTGATAATCAGGAGGAGCCAGTACTGGAGAATAATGTAGGTGTGGCAGGAGCTCATACCCCAACTACTGGATTTTTTGCCGGCTACTGACTGAGATATGGGGTTGAACTCCATCGTGCAAGAGTATGGTATCTGACTTGTTGACCAATGCTAATTGTTTGATGTGAAGTTTCCTGTGACATTCAATCAATTGAAGATGATACACGTCCGTATTAATATAGCCTCTCGCGAGGAATTCACAATGGACAACGGTCCTAACAAAATGGAGACGAGAATTTTTTGGGGATTCAGATTTGGCTTGAGGATCTGTTTTGCAGGTTTACTTTTGTGCAACCACTGTGCTTTAGCTTGCGATTGCCGTATAACACCCCTTTTTCAACCGCAATCAGTATATTATGCAAGATTGTCTCTTTAACCTCGCGCCTCTTTGGAGATTTACAGGTCTCCAGGTGCCGTAAACATAACTCCTTCCTTAGGGCATGTTGTACCCATGTTTCTATTTTTTCCTCATGCTTATTGCCGCCAAATGTCGGGAGGCAGATTATGAGGACTGAGAGTTCGAATCCTAGCTTTCGTACCGTTGACGTTGATCGGATCTCGGTTTTCTCGATAAATGGTCCACATTACTCCACTTTGAGTTACCCGCTCCCTATTTAAGATCGATCTCCATATAGCCGCTATGAATCTTGACAAACAATCAATGGATTGTCCGCTCTTTTGTCGTGCCGCACCCCATGTTTTGTTGAAGTTGGCAATTGTTGTGGCTGAATCACGATTCGCCTATCCCGTTGCTCCATCCCGTTCTTAAATGCTTCCAGTGCCTCGACTCGAATTTATATAGTGTGTGGAGTTTTCCACTTTACATTGTAGGGGTTGCTGATAATGCATCACTGCGGTAGCGATCGAAAAAATCTGTAGAAGTTGTCTATATATATTGCGGCCAATAATTATGGAAAAACCTAATAAAATTTGTTTCGTACAAATCACTTTTGGCTTATAGGTTCAAAAACACTGATCTATCAGCTGTATAATGTTACCTAAATATCAAAATACATTTAAAATTTAAGAAAAGCACATGTTCGTACTGATGGTGCTTTTTATAAAAGATATACAGTCTTATACGGCAGAACGTCGCACGTTAAAACAACATCAAGGCTAATTAGTCATTTTGAGTTTTGATCAGATTACACTTAGAATAGTTTTCTATTCAATTTTTATGGAAAGGCAAACTGAATTTAATGTTTTAATTTAGTATCATATTCATTTTGTTGTATGAGGAGAAAAAGGACGAACGAAAATTTAAAAAAAAATTAAAGTTGGAATTAGATTACCTGCCGCAAACGGTGATGCCTTCAAATCCAGTTTTCCTTTCAGTACTTCTACTGAACTAGATACCTGGACTATTTCTACTACATTGTCGAAGCCCTCGGTTGTCTTTCTGTCTTCCAAAGACTCGCAGTTTTCCTAAAATTTACAAAGAGATATAAAAGAATGTTCGAAACTATATACAGACCTATCTGCTATGCTCTGCAAAGAAAGACACTTATTAAAGAATCCCCTAGTGAAAATTACACTTAGAACATTATAAGAACTAAAAGCAGCTCATGTGTTTTTCCCATAATTGAAACATGGTTCAAAATTAGAATCAACCAAATTTATTAAGTTAAAATAACTACACAATAGAAACCCCTCATAAGGAATTTCTACTTCTCTTTTAATTACACTGCTGGCCACCGTAAATGCAACATCAAGAAAGACAAAAGATAGCACAACAAAATTTATTTTGTAGATAACATGCTGATCAAGTATCAAATGATTAAATTTATAGACTTCTGTGAAGTGTGATTCCTGCCAGAATCAGTAGCCAGAGTAGCCGCCATTGTTGAAGATCACCGCTGTCACACGTCTCGGCATTGATTCAAAGAGACTTTGGATGTGTTCTTGGGGTACAGCAGACCAAGCAGCTTCCACATGTTGCCAAAGTTGATCTGGTGTGGCAGCTGGGAGTGTAATCTGGGTCAATCGTTGAGCAATCATGGACCACATGTTTTCTATCGGCGAAAGATCCGAAGAGCGAGTCAGCCAGGGAAGCAATTCAATCTGGTGATTGACGAAGAACCTTTGGACAATGCGTGCCACGTGTGGTCGCGCATTATCCTGTTGAAATATGGCTGTGGCCAAGCCCTGAAGGTAAGGAAGGACAACTGGCTCCAACACCTCGGAGATGTAGCGCTGGCTGTTTAAAGTACCAGAAATGCGTACTAGAAGAGTGCGAGAGTAATATCCAATACCGCTTCATACCATAATACCAGGTGCAGGACCAGTGTGGTGGTGCATAACGCAGCTGTTCAGCATCCTCTCTCCACGGTGTCTCCAGACTCGAATCCGACCTTCGTGGTGTGGTAGACAGTCGTGACTCGTCAGTAAAGACAACTTCATTCCATTCTGCCGCCCACATCCTTCTTTCATCGCACCATTGGCGGCGGAGACGTCTGTGGTTCTGCGTTAAAGGTAGACCAAGCAATGGACGTCTTGCGGACAGACCAAGCTGCTGTAAACGGCGTCGAATGGTACGCGTAGATACTGAATGATGTGTTACAGACTCAATGTGCTGTGCTATGGTTCGTGATGTGACTGAGCGATCCGTCACTGCCATGCGCACAATTTGCCTGTCCTCACGTGAAGTGGTGCACTGAGGTGGATGTAATCGACTATGTCGTTTCGTTGTACCCTCCTGCATCCAAATGTCACATATCTGCATTACAGTTGTTTGGTTTCGTCCAACACGACTACCGATTTTCCTGAAAGATTATCTTCAATCTGGGTAGGTCACTATCCTTCCTCTTTTGAACTCGGATACTTGATCAAAAGGTGATCGCTGTTTCTACGAGACATAACTGATTGGTTTTTGAAAAATTCACAAGAAAAACACAATTGCCGAACTTGAAATCGTCGAAATCACCAAGCCTTAAATAGCGCTTTGAGGTGGCGCCACAGGCGTGCGTGATGTGTGTCAGCGCTGAAATTCTAATCATTTGCATATCTCACCTCCGCTAATGCATGTTGTAAATTGCATGTTATTTGCGTGCTTCCTTCAGGGTGTTGCATTTGCGGTGGTCAGCAGTGTAGTTTGTGGCAGAATATTCATTTTTGAAAGCTTGTAACCAGTGTTGTTTGAGTCTAAAGAAGACTAGTCAAGTGAGGGACCTGTTAGAGGTCTAGAGAATGGGAATAAGTTGCCGTGTTTGTCAAGTGACTGAGATTCAAAAGTATGAGGTCCACTCTCTTCGTATTGCTGTTGCTAATGCGACCTATGCGATGAAGTTAGATCGAGGTCCACGAAATTCATTTCGACTCGGTTCCATCCCTATTTTGAGGCAGAACACACTGGAGGTGGTCAGGGGCTTACCTCCCCTTCCACCAACCTCATGAGAGGACTTGTGGTTTTGTGACTATTTAGACTACCCCCATGCCACAAATGTACGAAACATACAAACATTCTTCCCTTTTCCCCGATTCGAACCCAGGCTCAAAAGCACAGCAATCAGCGTCTCTAACCCCTATATAGGATAGGCAAACGATACTCAACCTGCGGCCCACCGAGACTTTTTAAGTGTCCCGGTCATGATCCATTGCTCTGAGACAATATATTAAATATATTGCAATTTTGCTTTTTGCTGTTGATGTCGTACGGCTATGAACGGATATTCTTTTTCTAATTGCTGACATATATATGCGACCCAGCAGAAAAAAAAAAGGCTGAGTAACCCTGGGATAGGCGGATACTAAATTAGGGATATAATGAAGAGAGGGCTTATTCAATTAGAAACAATAAGTCACAGCAAGATTATTATAGATGATTATTTCTGAAAGAAAACATATATTCGTTATTATAGCAAGGTGAATTCGGTTATTAAAGCAAAAATTCAATAATTTAGTGAGCATATTATGTAAGTTTTAGTTACGTACAACGATTTGTTTTATTTTATGTTTTGCTGATATGTCGTCTCGGTGGATTAAAGGTAGCATGCCTACCTCGTATTGCGAGATCATTTTTAGATGCGAAAATTGTAGGCAGGCATGTCATACAATTATGTGACATGTAAAAGATCCTTTGGGTATCAATTTGGCTCTGGTATAGTATCCGACTAGAGTTTGAATTAATTCAAGAGTTGAAATTTATTAGTTATAACCGCCATTAGATGGTGCGAATGAATGATTCTCACAGTTGGGGGGACTGGCTGAGTCTGCAAAGGCTTGTGTGCCAAAGTGCTGCTTATTTGAAAAAAAAATATTTTGTTGATATAAATTTTGTTTGTTCTAAATTCATTAAATTAACGTTGTGCTATTTAATCTGGTTTTCATAGGTGTGAAAGCATTCTATCATCCCAAATTTGAATTCATACATGTGATTTCCTTTCCCTAATCTATAAAATGACCCATCCTTACAATGACTTAAATGTATATCTATTCTGTTTCTTGTCTCGACATTTGACAAATAAAAATAGCATCACCCATGGATGTTTTCTAAATCATTTTTAGTACTGCAATCTCCCATTCGAATTTTTTTTTTTTTAATTATGACAAATTGCATTTGATATTGAGTGCTTTTTCAAAAGGATATTTATTTTAAAGAGAACATGAACAGGTAAATCTTATTTTGTATTTGTTTAATTCAAATGGTCTGGTGCAAGGCAATTTTTTACAAGCTTTTATTTAACTTACAATGTATGTATGTATGCAGTTTGTTCGGGTGGAATCTTGCAACTCAATTTTGAAGCAGATATCTTCAACCCATTGAGCTGAAATTTTGTACACACGTTTAGTTTGGATGACAATGTATGTTTTGACCATTTATATTCCGATATTGCAATTAATTAAAAAGATATTAATTAAAAGCTTTAAAAAACTAGTTTTGGTTTCAAACTTCGATATGTCTGCAATGTTGTAATAATGTTGTTACAACAATGACAAAAGTTGGCGTCGAAAATCGGTTTTCAGCCAAACTGGATTTTCATAACGTTGACTGTATTAACTTTTTCTAAAAAATAATTACATTTCTATAGCGTAAAAATAATCTAATTTCTACAACGTATGCAATTTTCTTACAAATTTCTATCTATTTTCTTGGATTTAAATTTAAAACCAAAAAAGTAGAGCTATTTTTCAAGTAAATTGGTACATTGTATACCTTTCTCAATGCTGCCAAGTTAAACTGAGATTGTAGAAATTCTTTTAAAAAATTATCTAACTTCAATCTATGAAACTCAAACAAAAAATAATTACAGAATCGGAAAGATCATTTATTTCGCCACGATACGGTACAATTTGTTTTTACAAAATAATATTTGTGTTTTTTAAGATTTTTTTTAAATGAGTCAAAATTGATGCGTTTTTATAAAAAGGATGTCTTAATTGCTGCGCATGAATTTTTTTGTTTCAATGAATCGACATTCCGTACTAAAACAGCTCGTGCTTTGCTCTTTTAGAATCAGTCATTTAAAAAATGAAATGTCAAACACCTTTTTTTTTAAAGATTTTTTCAAAAAATAGTCAAATTTTTAATTAGACATTTAATAACTTCGTCATTTATGAAGATAATCTCACGAAACTTTCTTTTCGTGTGTAGAACAAATTACCCAAGATCTGCACGAAGATTGAAAAAACTTCTTAAAAATTACTCATTTAAAAAAATGTGTTTTTCGTCTAATACCCTTTTTGCCAGAAATGATTCAGCTAAAACCAGGGATAGAGAACCAGCGTTGAATGAGATGAACAGGCTGAGAAACCTGTCCACAGCGAAACTATTAAGTAAAAAATAAATTAAAAGTAAAAAAAAATTTTTTTAAACAAGCTTATAACGTATGATATGATATAAAAGCTTGTTGCGAGATTTACCTGTGTAGATAAACATGTAAAATAAATAACTTGACCTGATTGATTTTAATTTTTAAAAATTCAAACTAAATAAATACGAGTACTTAAATCTTGCGACAAGCTTTTATATCACATAAATTGTGCAATGACGTTATAGGTTGATAGTAAAAAAAGTTTTAAAGGAAAAGTTTATTTTATTCTTTTTAGCGAATTTAAATAAAAGCTTGCTTTTAATAAAGTTTTTTTTTTACTTTTAATTTATTTTATTTTGAATTTAAAATTCGAAGGTGCTTAGTCGTTGCACTATTGAACCTCTCACGAAGCGATGAAGGGGAGGTTTGATAGCTCTACCTCCATCCAATAAAGATTGTAGTATAATAATATTTTTAACACATCACTTCTAATAAAATGAAAATTTTAATTTTATGCCACCTTTTCAGAAAAAAAGTGATATCCGAGACTCTGCTTACCTATGAAATAAATTATGAAATTTGAAACTAATTTTGAGCTATGAATTGAAAAGTGCTGACCGTCCCTGTATTATACATTTCTCGCTTTGAGAACGTGTCTCCTGAGAGCCCCACTGTGTAATGTGAACATTCAGTAAACGCGCACTTCTTATAGTAACATACATCTAGTTAAAATTTTAGATTACTTGTTGCATTCTTGTGTGTCTCAATTATTGAGTGTTTATTAAAGTTGCACTACGAAGCAACATGAAACATGAAAGCTAATGGCGACGGACTTCATTTTTTTTACGAATACACGAACTGTCACCCCATTTTTCAAGCTTCCACAACACGTTAATGTAAGGGCTTGGGAACTCAATGTGAGAACAAGCATGCATCAACCCTTCTTCAAGGCATATCGTTGTTCACTGGAATCAGGACTCGCATCATGAGTCCACAAATTCAACGCCAACCACAAATCACGCCACCTGAGTCCCACGAAAGAAAATATGTCCTGCTATGTTATCTTGATGTTCTACTACAAACAAGGAGCTCCAAAAGTTACTTTAAAACTAATGCGAGTACATTTGTAACGGATTATCTTGCGTATTCTCTTAAAATTAATATGGAGTTAACTTTACTTAATGTTTTATTTAAAATTTAGCTGTCACCTCTTCACAGTGTAAACAGAATATGCAGATTAGCGCTAAAGCCCTTACCCCACGCCCATGCCGTGAACAACCGTTTTGGGAAATTTTTCGAGCAGATGTGAGGGCGAAGGGTTGCTGTAAGCAAAACGACATGCTTTGATGTCAGCCACGCTCTATCTTCACTGTGAAAAATTACTCACCGATTTTACTGCTTCGGAAAAAGAACACCCAATATTATTTATTTTAATCCGCTCACGCTTTGTTGAAGCTCATAAACACCAATGAAGCGCCGCTTGTTTAAAATATTATACGCCATTTCTGGTGTGTTTGAAGAAGCCGAGACTACCATCGTGTTTATGACGTAGGTAGACGAAGAATTCCATTGGCGGTAATTTCGAGCAATTCTTTCAGCTCACTAGGAAAAAGTTGTTCGAAGCCCTTGCTATGACAACTGGTTAGAAATTTCTGAGAAGGATTGCTTGGAAGAAAAATCGCTCTCAATACATATACGTGTGATAACGTCTAAAGTATAAGTCAGGAAAAAAAGGGTGAGAATCGATTGTTGTTAGTTATTTAGCGATAAGAAGTGCCGATATTTTCACTTCCGTTTTGAGAATTAGGTTCATCAACTAGTAACCCTTGTTTCAGCCAAAGGCACTTATTGATTTTGAAAATAAAAGCCCTTTGAAAAAGGTTTCAGACAAATCATAAAGAACATCAGATTCAAGAAATTATTGAAACAGTGGAGCTATTTCGAGAAGCTATAGCTCCAAGTGTGGCAGAATTTTGATTACTAAAGTATTAGTTAACCTTCCTCGTCACCCTTGAGTAAGGACAGTATGTATTCCAATAAAATAATTAACTTTTTTTATTGCATGTGTATGGGGGAATTTCCTAGAAATTTGTGTCATGGTCATCCAATTGTAAGACTGGTCTAGATTCTGGAGGTCTGAATTCTATCGAGCACTGGATCCTCGGAGTTTGATAGTCTGGCTTCGGAATGACTGTTAATATTTTTGTCAAAAAAATATTTTGCTTTGCTCTCAGAATATACAAAACAAGTTTTAGACTGCATAAAAAATACGTTATTGAACGGAAAGTGAAAAAATTATCTAATTCAAGAATTAAGATTCCCTTGTTCTCACATAGGGAGCGTCATTAAATCTGAAGAACAATATTCGTCGAAGGTAATTACAAGCGGCTCCGAAAAGTTGTGCGTATTGGCAAATTGAACTACGGTGCGTTTTCAGGCTCCGAGGAGATCTCTTGTCACCTACTTGCATTCGATAATAGTATAAGGGTATCTGGTGCAACGATTTGGGCAACCATTGGTAAGCGACACGCACATCTCTAATTCGGATCGACGGTAATTTGAACTCGGATTGGTACATTTATGACATATTACGTCTAGTGCTTATGCCCTGTCGCCGTGGCATGTCTAATGCCCTCTACCAACAACCACACGTTGCACGCCGTATTCTGACCTTTTTCGATACACAGGGTATTCGATTGCTAACCCTGGACTGCACAGGTTGCGGAGAGACTAATCCGCCACCCTTCTCCAGCCAATACGGTTGATGAAATGGGGTATAGACTTGAAGTAACGTGGAATGGGTTGCCCATTTCTGTCATTCAAGCTCAATTCAACTCCATGCCTAACCTGGTAAGGGCAGTTTTAGCTGCCAGAGTTGCTTCTACTAATATCGCATTCCTGTAAACCCTCAAACTGCTTGCAAATTTAATCATTTTGTCTTTTGTCTATTATTTACGTATAATAAATACTTTTTTAGAAATTGCTTTTTATTAAGGTGTTGAAATTTTAATGGCCCCAGCAGTGTACATTATTAAAAAAATATTCTCATCTAAAATAACATTAGAAATTCAGTTAAAACACTATTAAGTAAATTTTGGACTACCTTATGTATCGAAATGTTCGAAACTACGTTTTCGCCGACTTTGTAAACGAAACATATTCAGTTTTCTTAATCGAATCAAAGGGGGAGGGGGAATGGAGAGTAAAAGTTAATTACCGGGATACAGGTTGTATTGCAGAAGACGACGGCACAACGCATGCGTAGAGTGCTTCTACGCGGGAATCGAAAGACTCGAAGCGTCGAATGTAAAATGCTCCGAGTGCTCTCGGATTTCTTCTTCCTTTCAAAACTCTTCATGATGTTGGAATCCATGCTGCATCTGGAAAAAATAGATCGTCAAATTACTCTATTTTTGTTCAATTTGTACTAAAAGCATTTGTTTCTGAAATATAGCAATAAAACTATCAACATAACTCTAACTGAAAACTGTAAAGTATTCAAATAAGTAGTTTCAAATATCCATTTATACAAAGCGTCTTTCCGAATAAAAAAAGTTTTTTGAGGAAAGATAGGAGGGACATTATCTAGCATAAAGGGACTAGTAATGTAATCCTTTCGTCATAATAAACGTAAAACACACGCATAATAAATACCTCTGATTATATGCACCTGTTACGATATGTTCGTCATCGGAAACATGGATCATTACTTAGTTATAGCTGGATCCTATTTTGGAGAATAATTATTGCTGTATCCTAGTTTAGTGGATTTAGAAAATAATTTGGCGCCAAAAAAGACGATTTACCAGAATTACAGCCAATATAGCTGCATGAAATATGACCAGATTTTCTTCTTTTGTTTGTGTAAACATAGCGTCTCAAGTAAACGTTTTTCTGTTGTTGTTGTTTCTTATCCCACTTGACCGACAGAAACATCTAGATCAAGTCCATGAACCCGTGCGTTTTTAAGCAATCAAGAACTGTAGTTGGACTTGAGAACAGCTGGCTCTTATGGCATCCAATACAAGCAAAGATGTGGTCAGGTCTCCATAACTGATGAGCTTGGCAAAATATTTAGCCAACAGGAATCTGCTTCGTAATCTGAGAGGCTGCAAGTCAACTTCATACAAAACAATATCCCTCGGGCAGCTATTGCGGAGACCTGTTATGACTCTGGCAGCAGAGAGTTGTACCCTTTCTAGTTTATCAAGGTTGCTAACAGAGGAAACCTGATATACCTGTACACCATATTCAAGGATAGGTCGAATGAGAGCAATATATATATTTCGAAAGGTCCGAGCATCCGCTCCCCAGTCTCTGCCAGAAATATATTTTAAAATTTTCAATCTCTGTTTGCCTCTACAAACCAAATTGTTTATATGAGCATGACCAAGAATTTCCTGATCTAGGATGAATCCCAGATATTTTGGATGCTTTTCAAAATTCAGTCGACTACCCAGTAAATAAATATCAGGCTCATAGTTATAAAGATGCTTGTTGGTGGTAAAAATACTTGATACAGACTTTGATGGATTAAAAAGGATTTCTGCAGGTGCTCTGCAGCAAACTTTTCCAGCCGAAGGAGAAAAGAGTTTTGTTCTGAGCACTAATTAAACTTGTACTGCTGCTCCAGATTATTATGTCATCAGCATATAATCCCATACAGTGATCAGAATTGGCATCAGTCTCAATTCCGGCTATAAATAAGGAAAACAAAGTGGGGTTCGGTACAGATCCTTGGGGTATACCCTGGCTCAATCTAAATTCTCCCGATACGGTGTTTTTAAGCTTAAGTCTAATATATCTGGCCCTTAGGAAGTCAGCAAGCCAAGACAGAATTCTCCCCCTGATTTTGAATGTGCTGTAAAGTTTGCAAACGAGTTTGTATTTCCAGACCATGTCGAAGGCTTTCGATAGATCATGAAAGGCAGCAACTGTGTGATTGGTGGGTCTGAGATTATGGGAATCCATAACCTTCTGGCTAAAATATAAGACCTGGTCCATAGTGAAGTGACCTTTCCTAAAACCAAACTGGTTGGGAGGTATTAAGTTGTTTTGGTCAAGAAAAGTAGAAAGTCTACGCAGGACAATCCTCTCCATGAGTTTGCACGAGATGCTGGTAAGTGCGATTGGTCTATAAATGTTGGGGTCATTAGCCGGTTTGTCATGTTTTCTAATGTAGAAGATGAGGGCTTCTTTCCCTAGGGAGTTTCCCAGCGTTCCAAGAAGTATTAAAAATATCAAGGAGAAAACGTCTGCCCAGTTGACTCAAGTGGACTAACATTTGACCATGTATTCCATCCATGCCAGGAGATTTGTTAAAATCCAATTCCTGGAAAGCAATTTCTAAATCCCTCATTGCAAAATCCTTGTTAAAAACGGAATTGCATCCATTGGGATTACAGTGGCTTTTATGAATAAAATCTCTCGCTGATTTTGCTATCCCTTTGTCTTCAGAGTTAATAGAAAGTCTACTCTCTTTCTGATAATGTCTGCCCAACAAATTCGCAGCCTCATTGTCACTGCATAAAAATCCACCAGGATGGCTAAACGTATTGGTCTTTTCAACCTGAGGTTGCATTCTATCTATGTTCTTTACCAAGTTACAGAGTTTTGTGTTAGGAGTGAGTCAAATCCTTCACACAGGCTATTCCAACGATCTCTTCTGATTACCGAATACAGCTGTTTAATCTTTGCATTGATCATATTTAAGGCAGACTTAACGTCGGGAGACGGAGAAGACATGAAATCTCTCTGCAAGGCATTTCTCTGATGCAAAAGAGGCAAAAGGGCCTCCCTATTATGAATAAAGTTTGGCTTATACTTTTTCCTATTGCCTCTTGGAATGGCTACATAAGCGGCTCTTAATACTGAATCCTTGAAAAACCTCCATTTGCAGTCAAGATCACAGAAGGACACTGCCCCAGAGAGGGAATTATCCAAGGAGGATTTGTACAACCCCCAGTTAGCTTTTTTAAAATTCCAGAAAAGAGCATTTTTGCTATTGGGGGTTTTGTGTGACTAAACTCAATGAGGACAGGTGAGTGATCACTTCCAACCGAATCCAGCACAGTCCAGCTACAACTTGGGAAGATATCTGGGCTTGTGTGTGTGTGTGTGTGTGTGTGCAAATGCAACATCTAAAGCATCCCAACTATCATAGCTGTGAGAGCAGTAAGTTGACTTCCCGTCATTCAGAATACAAAAAGCATGATCATCCAGCAGGTTTGAATGTTCATTGCCTCGATCATTAGCAACTGAGCTTCCCCAAAGAGGATGCTTAGCGTTAAAATCACCCAAGATAAATGAGGAATCAGTGAACATTGGGATCAAATTGTCCAATGAAACTCCACGATTGCTAGGGGGCTGATAAGCATTATATATATTAAGACATTTGTTATTCCATTTAACTTTAATGGCTTGTTCTTCAAGCTCAGTGTCACTATAAAAGGAGGAAGTTCAACACATTCGAAATTGGAGTTTCTAATAAGAAACATTAAATCACCACCTCCTTTATTAAGTCTATCTTTACGAAGAATACAATACTCTAGAAGCTTAAGGCTGTAAGTGGGTTTCAGTTTTGTCTCTTGTATTGCGATTATATGTGCCTGATACCGCGCGCGATTTGCCAAGTCTAGCAATTGATCAAGCGTTACTCTTGTAGCTGACGTACATGACGTACTCTACTTCTTTGTGATATTTATACTTCTAGAGAGAGAGAGAATTCTATTTATACTTCCTTTAAGCGTCAGCAACAATATATTCATTCGTTTCTAGACATGACGCCATCCTATCTCATGATGCAACGAATTCAAATGTTAAAATCTTGGTTTTGGTGTACGAGTAATTTTAAAGCAATGTTTGGTGCGAAACTTTTTTTCAGCAATAAAAAATAAAATTTTCAAAAATACCAGAAGAAAACAAAAAGAATAATTTAAACCTAGCTCTCGATTTTTAGATCTACCATTATTCTAGATATTTCGACTGAAATAGCATCAACACGAGGAAAGTGAGATTTATAAGAATTAAATTCCTTACGGTTATTACTTTTAATAAAAAACTATTGTAAGCTCCTTGTAAATAATGCCAAGGTATTAAATTTTATTTGCGAGAGTTAAGGTTTTCAATTATATATAACAAGCAAAGCATAGGTATCAGTAGAATAATGAAAATGTATTGTTATTTATCAAACAGAATTTTTAAATTTTTTTTCCAAAACCTTTTTTTTTTTTAAAAAAGTATATAATTTTTTTAAAAAAAATATAGGCATTATACTTCGATTTTAGTTACATTTTTGATCGGAGGAACCACTTTGATTTGTGAGAAAAAAATCAAGACTCATCCTTTTTCTAATGAATGTCTCTGTTGAAATGACTCTATCTAGTAAATCTCACTATGAATTTTTTTTGTCTCTTACCGATGAACGTGTAAATAAATATATCATTAAGAATTGCGCGTAGGAAAATTGTGGAATTTTATACAACTCTAGCGTTAGGGTGATATAAGTTTTGATGTATACTATTATATCTTTGGCGCTTTGAATTAGCCTTGAAACATCCTAGCTATTATTCCAGAGATGTTGCAGGTGAAGGGTCTTTATCAGAACCAGCGGGGTGTGAAATCAGAGTCTTGTGAACCGTTCATTCTTATTTTGCCACCGACACTCTCTCGGTTGAAAAGTTATTGTAAAAAGGGATGCTTAAATAATATTGTTAGCATTTGGGACCTGAAGAGTCTAGCTAACAGAAACCTCCTTTAGAGATAAATGCAGCAGCGTTATGAAATTTCCTCTGAAGTCGCTCTATTTACATCCAGGGCAGGAAGTAGGAGAAATGAAATCCGTAATACTTGTGTGTTTTTATGTTTAGGATTTTTTACCGTAATAACAGCAATTAGCTTAATATAAAAATATTTTGTATTTTTCTATTTCAGTTAAGTATTTTTAATTAATAAATAACATTTATTTATCCTGAGTTTTTTAAGCAGATTGCACTGTAAAATAATAATATAACTCATCTTGGCTTTTTTTCTGACTCTCCGCAATTAAGGCCATAAAACAAATAAATGAAGGAAGACGATCCAAAGGTGTAATAGAGCTCGTACTCTTCAGCATTGTTTTTCATAAACCGTTCGAACGAATTTAAAGTTGATAAATATAAGCCGATGTATCCACCTAAACTATTAGTCTGTTTTTTTTTTATTTTGAGTGTTTTTGAACTCTAATTGTGATATTATGTGTATATATATATATATATATATATATATATATAATGTATGTGCGGGGTTGTTAAATGGTCCAAGTCACAAACTCGTGCGATGCCAATCGCGCGTTCAAATCCTCGGGCTACTGAAGATCCGCTATGCAGAGAGGCTGCTGCAGGTTGCATCTATCTTCGCTTAAAGACCTCTCTCTTTGACGTGGTGGGGAAGTTTCGAGAGTGGGACGTCGTCTCAGGCATCGTCCTCACCACTTTACTGAAGTTCAAAATAGCGAGGTCCGTCGACAACAAACCTCCAGTGGTTTTAGACAGCGACTTTACCCAAAAATTAAATGAAATCGCACGGTGACAGAGACTATTACAGACAATATGTTCCAATTACCATAGAAATTTGTAATGCTTATTAAAAACACTTATATTTATTATAAAACTGACTCCTTTTTTAAAAATTTGGAATATAAATACGCAGTGTTTATTTATTTTAGATCGAAAAGTGTATAAAAGCTATTCTAAACCTCTATCCGTTAATGGAAATATTAGCCGAGTTCTTGCTTACTAAAATGGACTATCTTACAATGAGAATAAATTAATTAGTTGTAATTAGAAAGAAAATTTCTCACTAAATTTAAAATTTATAAAATTTTTAACCAATTTTCCGAAAAGTTTGATATTATTAATTCTAAAAATAAATATTTTTACGGCTCAAGAATTCTTAATGTATATCGCATTTTCTTCTCAATAATTTTAGTTCTTTTATGTGAATATTTTTTAACTTCTGCTTTTACTCTGTATTTCTGTATTCCCAATGTGTGCGTGTGTGTGAAAATAACACTACGGAATTTGTGAAAAAATAACTAGATTTTAAAAACACTCCAAGGTCTTACAAAATGCCAATAAATTTATGCTCAAATAAATACAGGATAAATAAATTGCTAGAGGATTTTTGTATATATATACAGAGACAAAGAGAGAAACAGCTTTATACTGATGTCAATGATGGGACAAGCTTAATACAACGTACAACAAAAATAAAAATTATGTACTAAAATATTAATAATTATTTAAAAAATTGTAGTATTTATCTTAAAGATTTTTAAAATATTGAATAATCATTGCCATTAGGACATTAATAACCACTAAAATTCTTTGAAAATACAGCAAAATAATTCTTATTTTGGTAAACCCTTGGGCAACATTTCCTTGTCACCATAACTGCGATAAAATAGTCAGAATTGCTAGAAACACTAATCTCTATATAACAAAATGAGACTTAAAATGTCCATAATAATAAATAATGAAAGTCATAATTAAATTTAGAAAACAAGTGTGTGGGAGGCTCGAACCCGAGACACCTGCATGGTAGAGCAGTGTTCTAACCGTTCGGCCTCTCAGACCGTATCAGTTTGTGACAATATATTTCAAGATATTATCTTCTAAATGTGTGTGGAATGGGGATCCCCGAAAACATCTTATAGTTCTAAGGATTCGAAGAAGTTTAAAGACAACTGATCTAAAGCATACAATTATCTATCTAGACAATCGATGATATTTAAGGTTAGATAAATCGATAGTACTTAAAATTCAAAACATCGACTTTAAAATAAGAGTTTAAATTAAAACTTATAAAAATACTATTAAATGAACATTACGAAGAAATAGATACCCATCTGAATCGACGAGAAGCTGCTGATTTAGATCGGACCCGTCACTAGCTACGCAATTGACCACTCGGACATCGAAACCGGCTGAAAGAAGAAAAAATATTTTCCGTAAACAAAATATTTCCAAAATGAATCTGCCTTGCCTTTAGAACCACATTCAGTTTATATACATGGCACACAATTCTTGTTAAAAAGTACATAAGCTAACATTTAATACCTTTTTTGGTTCATCCGTTAACGAAAAAAAAAATATTTCGCTCCAAAATTTGCTAAAATTGCGAATAATTTTGATACTCCTGTTGTTATATAATAGCGCGAAATTTAACCATTTTCTTTTCCTTTTCATCCAGGTAATAATATGTCCTATGTCCATTTTTGCATGAAGCTGGAATTTTCGTCAAACATGAGAGAATTTCATATTATTCTGTAATAAAACCGTTTCGTTCTATTTTTTTATTTATTATTTTTTACTCTCAATTAGAATTATCACCGGAAAGGAAAACATGTCTAATGTTTGCAATAAATTACAGAATCGTAAAACGGCAGACGAAAACTTGAGTTCATTCTTTTAAATGCTAAGCTGGAGTTGTCGTCTGAAAGGAGCATAATGTGTGTGTGTGTGTTTCTTATAAGATTATATATATAATATGAAATAATTTGGCTTGACTTAAAGCATTTTTAAATTGTAGTATGACATTTCGGGATGGAATCAATTAATTTCATTGAATGAATTGATGATGAAATATGTTGCTATTTTAAATTTACATTTATTCAAGATCCCAAACACAGACGGACGACACGAACAGCAAACACGCGCCAATACAAAGTACAAAAACAAGTTGAATGGTTATGGAATGCCTGTTTCTATTAGTTCAATTTAAAGAACCCGAAGAGAAAGGATTTTTCTCTTTGGGTTCTTTAAATTGCATGAGTTCAGCTTTAACTTAGCGCAGTGCTGCATTTATAAATAATAATAATTTAAGATTAAATTTTTACTTGATAAGTTTAAAAAAAATGACTAAAAATAAAATTATATTGTGTGGAGGATGAGAGTATAAAACCTTTTTTTAGACTATTTTAATGTGGGGCGTAAGGACAAAACGTTCTTTTTTCGCCCTCAAGATCTCCCTTTTAAGGCCATAGTCTACTGGAAACTATTAATATCATATGATTTCCTTCTGATTGGTCCGCATACGCGGGTAATGTAATATTGCATCATCCTGTTTTAAAAACGCTAATCTTTTAGATTTTAGAGAGATAAAGTCATGTTAGTTCACGTTTATAGGTGGCTTATATACATATAGGCTTATATTAAAGCTGAAGAGAAAGAAATAATGTAATTTTTGTGCGAAACAAACACATTCATATGTCTTCAACCAAAAATTTTATTTGATTACTTTGGCTGATCTTTTTTGGTGTGCTAAAGACTAGAATACAGTCCTCTTTTACCCATCACATATGTACCTATGTTATATAGGCTTGTCAGGAAATATAGCATATCTATGATATGGAACATATCTGGGACGTTCTTGGAAGAGCAATTGCGTCTCATCATCCCCCTCCGAGAACAATCCAGGGGGTAAAAAATGGCTGCCTTTTTCAAACCTTCAGAAAACTAATTGCCTTTATCATTACACTGTGTGAACTGCTGATCTTGGACGTGCCTGCGCTGAGAGCTTTATGAATAATCAAAACAGTTTTGTATGGTTCTTTGTTATAAATATATTCCAAGTTTCGATGTATTATTCTATCAGTTTTTCATAAATTCAACACAATCCTCTTAATTTTGAACATCAGTATGTATACTAATATGAAAGATTTGTACACTTGGGATCTTTGAAACAATTCTGTTGTCTGATATATTTAGGTTTAAGTTAACTATACTGATCGATTCCTTTTGCTACAATGAAACAATCTTGAGTCAAATATCAATGTAATCTCTTTTTTTCTAGTATGTCAACATATGAAATACAACTGTTACTTCAGTTGTTTTTGTTCCGGAAACTTCTTTTATTCATTAAACAAAATTAAAAAGAAAGAGTATTTGTTTTGGGCATATATTTCTCTAATACATTTCACAGGTAAGATATTAAAGAAATATTTAATTTTTGTAAATTCATTGCGCGGCGGCTAAATTCAGTAATTATGTGCTTCTTACCAGGCTGCTTCGTCGTGATGCGCAAGGTGAGGTAATCCGCCGCAGTTACCTTTTGGGCGATGGTATCGCCACTCAAAAGGTCCAGACGCCCCACAAAAGCCTGAAAGACAGATGGATAAAAAATAGTACACTGGATACTAGGGATTTCAATACCGGGATACCGAATACCGGCCATTTGAGCTATTTGTGCAATTTTGTAATACCGGTATCCACAAGTTTAAATACCGTTTTTTCGGAATTAACTAGAAATTTTTCAAATTGTCTCCACTATATATACATACAATAATACACACTTTTTGTTTTTATGTCTTTCCAACGGGGGAAATTAATTTGTTAATATAAAGTTGAATCGTACAATCAAGAGAAATATAAAAAAATAAGTGAATCATCCAAGAAGGCGGGCCAAAACTATTCAATTATAGCTCAAAGCGATACTGCACACTGGCAGGATTCGTAGTCTGATACTCCTATCTGTAAAAATAAGGTTGTAGTTGCGAAGAAAGTCCGTAATATTTCCATATTTTTTAAATTGGGGAGTGTGTTATTCACATTGTATTTGCATGTCATAATTCTGGGTTTAAAATATTTTTCAGATTCATTTTATATATACTCATAAGCAGTGTAACCCATAATAATGAATAAGAACAACTTTAAAGAACATGACAAATCAGTTGATAATACTTCGCGGTATGATTTCATTATTTATATGATAAAAATAATATATATGATGGCAAAATGTAAAAAGTATTCAATATTTTTATTAAAGTGAATGGAGGAAGTAAAAGAGAACTCCATATACATTTAAAAACGAAACATGATACAAATTTGTCAAAGTGGAAAAAGCTAATTGCAAATTTGATCAAGTTTATAGTAAATTTTCTTAATTTTTTTTACCCGCAAACCTATCTATATTCAGAAGAATTCGGTACAATTATCGAAGATGATGATGACACTAATGTCGATAGTGAAAGGGAATTGTCTCTTGAACAAAAATTAGAATTAGCAATGACTAAAAAATTTCAACACATCAAAATACAATATAGAAATCAATTACATCCCAAAGTATCCGATGGAAAATAAATTTATTTGAAGATGAAAGATTTAGAGTTAAATACTTGGAAAAATATATCACTCATTGCTAACAGTACCACAACTAGCGTAGATGTCGAAAAAGCGTTTTCGACAGCTGGTAATTTTTTCATAAAATTATGTTTGAGGCTTAAATATATAATGACAGTACAGTTGATGCATTATGTTTTTAAGATCACATTTCGAAAATTCAAAATAGTACCACAGGCTAAGTAGTAATATTTACACTGTTTTTATGATTTAAATAAATAAGAGGTTCCTTTACTTTTTTTGCGATTCTTTATATGCTTTATAATTTACTTTACAAATTATTTTCTGTGATATTTACACTCTCTAATAAACCTGGTAAATAAAGCAAAGAAACATCTGTGTTTCCTTTATTTTTTTTAAATGTCTACTACTAGAGTATTAAAACCGATATCCCAGTATAAAGATCTAAAAAATACCGAATACCGATATTGATCTCTCTCTTCTCTCTCTCTCTTGGTACGATATTGCAAATCATACTGCATACGTATTGTCTGAGATAGAATTTATAGACTTAAGACAGAGTACTTTTGAACCACAGTTAAGGTATCCGACTACTTGCGACAACTTTTTTTTAAGTTTAGATATAGGGATTTTTTGCGGTTTTTCGATTTGTTTAGTACATTTTAAGAAAAACATGCTAAAATTAAGAAGAGAAAAAGAAATTATTAGTACTAAAATGAGAAAAAATTGGTAAAAATTTACGAAAACTAACATAAACGCGGCCCATTTGTACCAAAAGTTTATGAACAAATTTTCAATTCTGATGTGTTGCTATGTTATTCATTTTTGAAATGACCTTCAGGATAAGATATATTTTAATTTTTATAAAACATAGAGAACTTTATTTTAGTTATTATAAAAATTTTTAAAAGACATTGATTATATTAACATAAGGGACTGTAAATTTTGTAATAAAACAAGGATTTATAAATCTGAAGGTTAAAACATTTGTACTACTATACAGAACATAAAAAAAAATTCTGTTAATTATTTTCAAAACTTTTTTAATAATCGCTGGCCCACGAGCATTTAAAAAAACACATTTTGAGAGTAAAACGTATTTGAAAGTAATGGCATCTGCTTTTACTAAAACACTTGTATTTTTTGTTCTAGTGAAAGGAAAATAATAGAATGGGTGTTTTTATAAAACTAATAAGATGGTCCAAAAATAAAATCATAAAAAAAAATTGGCAATTTTTGGCAAAATTCACAATTTTAGGGTAGACACACACGAATACCTTAAGCTAAGAGAAAGCGGAGAATGTATTTTTAGTTAAGACTAATCATTACCCATTAAGTTCATTTAATAAAAACGTTAGTTTGAATTCCAAGTTAGTGCGATGGGTTTTACCGCTGCTTCCATGTATATTAGTATTCTTTCTGGTCTACCTTTTAATAAGGGTATGGTGACTTATAATATACATTCTTTTTCGGATTTTCAAGGGAAACAAATTTCGTTTCAATTTTGAAAAATAGATACTCTTAAATTTGCCCACATCCAGTTCTCATAAAGAATTGAGTACAGAATAAAATTTTTAAGCCAAATTCTATAAAAACTAAAGCATTCTAAATAATTATCTCGTAATTTTGTGTAAGTTATTATTGTTCGTGACTTCCAGTAAGGCTTCAAACATTTTGCTGAAATGCTTGACGAGAGAATTACAATGCTAACTACTTAAATGAGATTACCATATATTTAGATACTTTCTAAGTATTGAAGGGAATCTATTTACATGCTTTAATTTAAATATTTCGTCGATGCCACGAAGTATGCATTTTGGTTAATCTAACATGAACATCACCATTGCAAGCAACATGAGAGATACTGGCGATGCTCCTCGTTATTTTGAACTATTCTTAGGAAACGAGGTCAAGACCTGAGCTGTGACATCTTTATCTAGTCAATATGAGAGTTTGGCCATATTTAAAGTGCACCAGCTACTCCACTCGAAGCTACTATTAGTGAAGTTGGGTCTCGAGCACTCAACTCGATTAAGCCTAGAGCCCCTCGACTACCAGCCTTTAGGAAAAATATATTAGTAAAAATTTAATTTCAATTAGGTTATCTACGAGGTAGGATTCAAAAGTTCTCAGACTGAGCCAATAACGTGGAAAAGTTCTGCAATAGAGCGACTACGATGACATTTCTGCGTTATTGCGTTCTTTCCCTTTTCTAAAAAAGTTTGTTCCAAATCACGTGGTCGATGAAGTCGTATTTAGTTGGTGGATGCATTTAGTCGTCGGCGATTGAAAGAAATTGCGTTTGTTTAGCAGATAATGAATATTAAATTTTGTGTTCGTTTGGAAAAAAGTGCTAAGGAGACTCGCGAAATTTTGATGCATGTGTTAAGCTGTGATATATTATCGTGAACACAAGCTTTTGAGTGGCATCGACGTTTCAGAGAAGGCAGGGAAAGTGTCGAGGAGGACAAACGCTCTTGACTTCCGCCGATTTCCCGCCCCGCCGAAAACATCGGAAAGATTTCTGCGGCGGTACGTAGGAACAGGCTTCAAACAATAGCAGAATCAGATGGGATATCCTCGGCCACATGTCAATAGATACTGACTAAAGATCTTAACATGCAAAGGATGTGCCAACATATGTTACACGAAAAACAACCTGCAGATGAAGTTAAAAGTGCATCGTAGGCTGAATTAAATTCCATAGTCTTATTCGAAGGAGGATGTGTTTCAGCAGTTTAATTGGTAATGTTTGTTAAGTTATAGACTCAGTCCGGGAACTTTTGAATCCCAATACGTAGTTTGGAAATGTGAAAACTACTTTGATTCTTATAAGGGTTCTGACCTTGGGCGTGTGGCTGGGCCGAGACCCCAGCTGGGACACGAGCGTAACGTCCCTGGGCACGCAATTGAGTCGGACCGTCTCGTCGCTTCCCCTTTGAGTGTTGTTGTCAAACTGGACGTAGACAATTGCCTCGTATTGGGATTGACCATCCTACACAAGACACAAAGAAAATGTTGTGGGGTTGATAAGGTAAGAAACAATAATTATTATCAAACAAGTTAAAATATCATAGGACGATTTACTTATACTGCAAATAACTTTTATGATATAACTGTCACAATATAGAAACATAGAAACACAATATAGTCACACTTTTTAAATTCACTAGTATTATTTTTATTATTGTTATGGTCACAAAATATGAAATATATATTTAGGTTCAGTATATAATGATGCGTAAAGCATGAGGAATTTTAAAGTTCTCATTTCTGTGCATTCATTTTGGAGCCACATCTTAAAAATATAGCAAAAAATTATAATTAATTTTCAAAATAATACTATATTAGGAAAATTATACTCAAACCTGTTTTTCTGCGATGTTTTTTGTGCGAATTTTTACTTCGTGGTACTTAGAAAATTCAATTAAATGCATATTTCGATTAAAATAGCAAAATTTTTATTTATTTCTTAAGGCATGCAGGGTTTTACTTTGGAAAAAATTGAAAAGCTACTTTAGTGCAATCGATACCAATTCTGGAAGGACATTAAAATTCCAGAATACATATTTCCTACATGGCTGGTTACTGTGATATTTCCACATGTGGCTAACCAATAAACTGTTGTCGCAAAAATTGACCATCAACTAAATGTATAACAAAAAATGTCAACTCTGAAGACAGTCAAAATCTGCAAGTAACGAAAATTAATTCGAACTAATTCTTAACAAAAAAAATACAGATTCTTGATTACGAAGAATAGTTTTTATGTATGTGCAAATTTTGAAGTATTCCTACATTTGATATTTAATACAAGAAAATGAAACACTTAAAAATGTTACTAAGCATAAATTAATTTTCCCCACTGTGTGGACATCACGACTACCTACATCATGAGGTTGTGATGCATTTATTTTCTAGAAGATCTTATATTATCGCATAGCATTTTTTTCTGTCGTATAAGCAATATATTTTATAACTCATTTTTTAATGCGTGCTGTGACGCAAACAGTGCGAAAGCTGTGTAGCTTGCAAATGTTAATTATTGAGCGTAATGTCTCACCTGTGTCTTGGTGTGTTTGGTATTGCACTTGTCGACGCCGAAGATGATGGTGAGCGCCCTGGTTCCATCGCCGGTCGCCCTACATTCGAAAGGAAAATCTCGAACGTAGGCGGTGCCATGAAAGGAATCGCGCAGCTGGATCCGCCCCATGAGGGCGTGTTTGCTGCATGCCGCTTCCACCGCTACAGAAAAAATAAAAATATATTTAAAAAATAATGAGCGTCATGGATTAAATAAATTTAGCGGAGGAAAATGTTGAGAAATTTCAAACAAACGGTTAATTAAAGTGCAATTTATTGACTTTTTTCCATGAACAGTGAATGTCAACGAATGACCCATTCTAAGCTCCTATTTTCCAACTGTCTAACTATTTTTCACGAAGCTCTGTTTTCCTAAATGAGAACAGCTGTTGTTCCTCGGACTTTTCGTTTCCTTCCTATTTTTTGCAATTCCTACTAATAGTTCACTCTATCCCTATATCTATTTTTATATCTTGTTCAAATTTTCAATCGTTAATAAAAAACTTTCTATTCAACCATTCACGTTCAAATACATTTCTTTAAATTTGTAGTGGATAACACTTGATGTTAATACAGTTTTTTCAAATATGAATTAATTTGTTGAATCAAAAGTGAATAAATAGTAACAAACAAAAAATAGTCTAACAGCATATATAGAAAATGAAATCGATTGTTGTGTCCCGGTAGCGCGATGGATAGCGCGTGTTCGAATTCTAATCCAAAGGTCGTAGGTTTAAATCCCACCTGGGATGGCCTAATTTCAGAGAGTGTGAATTCTTTTTTACTATACTATTTTATTAGAATAATTAATTTAATTAATGAATAAACAGTTTCACAAACAAAAAAAATATTCCAACACCATACATACACTGATAGCCACCGTAAATGCAACACCAAGAAAGACAAGAGATAGCACAACAAAATTTATTTTGTAGATAACATGTTGACCAAGTATGAAATGATTAAATTTATAGACTTCTGTGAAGTGTGGTTCCTGCCAGAATCAGTAGCCAGAGTAGCCGCCATTGTTGAAGATCACCGCTGCCACACGCCTCGGCATTGATTCAAAGAGACTTAGGGTGTGCTCTTGGGGTACAGCAGACCAAGCAGCTTCCACGCGTTGCCAAAGTTGATCTGGTGTGGCAGCTGGGAGTGTAGTCTGGGTCAGTCGTTGAGCAACCATGGACCACATGTTTTCTATCGGCGAGAGATCCGGAGAGCGAGCCAGCCAGGGAAGCAATTCAATCTGGTGATTGACGAAGAACCTTTGGACTATACGTGCCACGTGTGGTTGCTCATTATCCTGTTGAAATACAGCTGTGGACAAGCCCTGAAGATAAGGAAGGACAACTGGCTCCAATAACTCGGAGATGTAGCGCTTGCTGTTTTAAGTACCGGCAATGCGTACTAGAGAAGTGCGAGAGTGATATCCAATACCGCCCCATACCATAATACCCGGCGCAGGACCAGTGCGGCGGTACATAACGCAGCTGTTCAGCATCTTCTCTCCACGGTGTCTCCAGACTCGAATCCAACCAACTTGGTGTTACAGACAGATGCGTGACTCGTCAGTAAAGACAACTTCATTCCATTCTACCGCCCACATCCTTCTTTCATCGCACCATTGGCGGCGGAGACGTCTGTAGTTCTGCGTCAAGGGTAGACCAAGCAATGGACGTCTTGTGGACAGACCACTCTGCTGTAAACGGCGTTGAATGGTAGGCGCTAACACTGAATGATGCGTTACAGACTCAATGTGCTGTGCTATGGTTCGTGATGTGACTGAGCGATCCGTCATTGCCATGCGCACAATTTGCCTGTCCTTACGTGAAGTGGTGCACTGAGGTGGATGCGATTGACCACATTGGTCCGTCGTACCCTCCTGCATCCAAATGTCACATATGCATATAACAGTTGTTTGGTTTCGTCCAACACGACTACCGATTTCCCTGAAAGATAATCTACAATCTTGGTAGGCCACTATCCTTCCTCTGTCGAACTCGGATACTTGATCAAAAGCTGATCGCTGTTTTCTACGAGACATAACTGATCGTTTTTTGAAAAATACACAATTGCTGAACTTGAAATCGTCGAAATCTCCAAGCCTTAAATAGCGCTTTGATGTGTCGCCACAGGCGTGCGTGATGTGTATCTGCGCTGAAATTCTAATCATTTGCATATCTCACCTCCGCTAATGCATGTTGTAAATTTCATGTTATTTGAGTGCTTCCTTCAGGGTGTTGCATTTATGGTGGCCAGCAGTGGAGAAATGAAAATCGAAAATTGCATGGAAAATCGCTTTCTTTTTTGTCACTTAATATTGTGATTCTGCCACATATACATTTTTCTCTAAATTGTAATAAAAAGTAACAAAATTAAAAAAAAAATTTGTTGACCTTTAATAGAAATTGACTTGAAATTTTAACTTTTTTATATTACTTGTTATATTGTTTAATCTTTTTCTTCCAACATTTATTGTGTGATTTAAAAGATGATACTTATTAATAAAATGAATCAATATTTTCCAATACTGATATTTTTATAGCTGTTTTTATATTGTCAACGGAATTTAGTACTACTCTCTGCATCGAAATCACAATAATTTAGTGTTTGCTACATTTCGAAACAACACGAACGTAAATGGTGACCAACTTCGGCATTTTGAACCTATAAAAGGATTCGTCAACCCGCTACACGCATGCCACATTTTGGGACGATGGAGTGGCAGCAGTGGCACGCAGACTCATTGAAAAATTTAAAAAAATTATGAAATGTTCGAGAGCGGCCTATTTAGCGCCACTCCTTCGCCGTCTTGCCTACCTAAGGGTGTGGGGGAAACAAAGCATCACCAGAAATTTCCATAATAACTGTTATTTTATTACTATTCAAACACACTTAATCAATCATAAGTGAAACTACAAAAGAAGACCCTAGGAGTGATATATAACGAGATCAATCTATTCTACGTGAACAACTCTAAGTAAATAAGCGCCAGTGATCTGCTTAACTAAACCTGATCCTTAATCCACTAATTTATTATCTTAGCAATTCCTTCCTTTACTCGAATAGTGATAATGAAATACTCAACGAAATATTCTCACCTACTAATCACCGCAACAGCTCTCCAGCTCCATCTGTTCTTACATATACAAAACCTATACTTTATATGGTCAAACTAATTTAAATATCAAGGTTTCTTCTTGAGAGGCTGTGAATTAATTCGAATGCTGGCCCCAAAGTTTCCCCAAGAGGATTAGTATTAAGGTCGCATATAGATCCGTCACAAGTGTAATAAATAACCATTTTTTACAATTTTATTGAAGAGGGATTGTCTGAGGAAAAAAACCCTCAAAATTTGGATCAAAATATGTTAGAGAAAAAATGTTTTCTGCTATGAAACATAAGAAAATAAATATCATTCAATACTAGCTAATGTGCCCTTATAATAACCTAATTTTTTAGCATCTGTAAAAGCTAATCCTAATATAGATGACTTGGTAATAAGTAAGTAGCACCAAAGGCCACATTAAGTAAATGCCGAGCGTTTAACAATCATTTAATTTACTCAATTTTATTTTATACCTAACCTAATTTATTGAATGCATAAAGTTTACTAGCAATAAAACCTAAGTTTCTAGTTTCGTCTTATTTATTATATTATTTTTAAATTTCGACTACATAGACTTGCTTTAAAAAATGGGCTATTTGCGTAAAAAAATCCCATAATAATATTTAAATAACATTTTTTTCACTTTTCCATGTTTGATTGTTGGAAAATTTGGAAGTGGCACGCATAATTGTTTTTTTTTTTTATCAAATAGTGGCACTCTTCCCAAAAAGGTTGGCCACCCCTGCTCTAAAGTGACGAGGACAATTCAGTTGGCAAATTTCCATTTCCATGCCAAGTGAGGACTTTCAGCTTCAACGATATTAACGTGCATTAACTACGCAGGATTCGAATCCACGTCTCGGCTATGTTTTTGCAACAGGACCATGACTGGGCTTTCACATGAAAATGGAATCAGCAGGTTGTTTCTATATCCTTTGATTCAATACTTCTCAAACTTTCAGTATTTGCAACCCAATTTTCAATCATAATTTCGCATCTCTCCCCATACAATAACATGGTATCGATTGCAATAGTAATGTACTTTGACGCTAAAGCTCCAATTCGACCTCATCTATAACCATACAAATTATCAAGTATTAAACTCTACTTATGTAAGTAATAGATATTTTAAATAAAATTCTTTTAAGTAATAATTTTTTTTAAAAAGAATTTTTAAAAAATTAAAAAATTTAAAGAAAAAATTTTTTTCTTCAACTTTTTGATATTCTTGCGCTCCCCCCCCCCCCGTTTTCTATTATCCTCAACAGTTTGAGAGAATCACTGTTTTGATTGGTATTTAAACTTCTTGAAATAAGTACACGTTCGACAAATGAATTTAAAAAGTTGTAGGAATAATTAATACAATCAAAAAGAAAGATCAAACTTTTAAAAAAATTATCATTCTCTTATTTCTGGTAACTTGGAGGGGATGTCAATTAAAATTGTTCCCCAAATTTGTTGTTTTACTTTCATTAAGCATTTTCACAGCATATAGTACTGTTTCTAGTTTCAATTCTCCGTTTTTTTTATCTTAGTCTTTATACGCTGAAAGGAAGAATGTCTATGCTAGATTTCATTGTTTATTATTATTTTGAAGCTACACCAAGGTTATTATGGACGTGATTTTAAGCCTCAGTCAAGGTACGAAGCGATATGTGAGGTGACACCACAATTTCTCAATTTTCCATCTAGCAAAATGAAAGCTTCAACCCCAGATAAATTTAAATGCATCAGCCCCGCTACACAATGGGTCTTTAGTGGCACTAAGACTAGACCTCATGACACGCCGTAGCCATGGCAACTAGGCATCCACTTAATATGTAGAAGCACATTCTATGTATACTTAAGAATAACAGATAAATGTAAATTCAATAGAAATGCTCGATTTAAAGTAATCGAAAACTGTAATGCTTCAAAATTTTTATTTATCTACATATTTAATGAAAAAATTTCTCATTTTAGCATGTCCCAAATAACTTCCTGAATACAAAAGTAGATAGCATTCAGAAAATAATTTCATTGTTCATCATATAATTTGTGTAATATTTCGAGAAGAAGAGAAAAGAAGAGAGAATGTTTCAAACACTTACACATAATCTTGCTGGTTCGAAAGGTTGAGTTTCCATTCATGTCGGCAAACGCCAGAATCTGAAAAAAGAACATTTGATTTCTTTTTACAGAATTTAAATGTGTGACGGGTGCTTACACGTTTCACTAACCTTCTCAAATATACTCTTTAAATGTTTTATTTCTTCCAACCAATCTCCACCGGGAGCCAAAAGTGTGATTTATGCAAATGAGATATTTTATATAAGTTCGGGTTTAGCGAGTTCGAAAATGGAAATGAAAGGGGGAATGAAATGAAATGAAAGGAGGAATGAAATGAGAAAGTGCTTTTTCTAGTGTAAACGTAGACGTCGTGAGTAAAGTCTATTGTAACGTTGTAGATAAATTTAGTTCATAAAAGGAACTGTGAAATAGCAGGGAAAGAAGTCGCCCATTAAAGAAATTAATCAAGATATAAAGAAAACAACTTGATGAACCTGCCATATCATAAGGAATCAGGTTAGTTTGATTTATCCCAATTAAGTATAAGTGTGTAGCTATAATTGTACGCGTTGACCCGTCGTAGACTCAGATAAGATTCCGTCGTTCATGATTATTGAATCCTTCTCATTCTCCACTGTGTTTTATTGTTCTTAAAATTGAATAGTATTTGTGTAATTTCTTAATTAAGAAAAGTCAATAAATAAGATTGATTTGTTAAAATAGGTTGTAATTTATTATGAATTCAACACATCCAAATTCAGGTACTAACCGAAGGGGAGTTGATAATCTTAGGAGGTAGCGATAGGCTACGACACTGTGTGGCACCCAACTGAAATACCGGAATTAAGAGCAAGTGCAGGATTTAGAGTTTTGCCGGAATTATTTTTTTCGGGTAAAGAAAATGTGTCTGAGTTTATTACAAATATTGATGATAACATAGCCTACTATGAAATACCGGCGAATCTGGCGTGTGCGTATTTAAAAGGTCATTTAATTGGGAGAGCGTTAGACTGGTTTGAGGTCATTGGTTTTGAGTGTGTAAATGAAGAAGCGACTGCATTCGCAACGCTTAAAAAAAAGTTGTCGGATAGTTTTCCTGTAGTACGGAATAAATCAGAGTTAGAGGCTCAGTTTTTTTCATCGAAGCAACGGAGAAGTCAGGCCCCGTCAGACTTTATTTTCCAGCTATTAAAAGTCCATAAGGCTTTAAATTTGAATTATGATGAGATAAAATTGATCGATCACATAGTAATGCGACTAGAACCCCAAATTATGGATTATTTAGAAGTTCGAAACCCCACAACGAAAGTTCAGTTAGTAGAGTTGGTAGACCGGTATGAGGAACGTCATAGCTGCAGGGAAAACCAGGGTTCGAGTAATAATTTTGCTAGACGAGGTTGGGATATGAGTAGGAATCCTGAAGAAAGAAGGAATAATGGAAATTGGAGAGATACAGGGGTCGGAAATAGACAAAATGATCGGAGAGGACTAAGCAGGAGTGCGAATAATTTTTCTCGTCATAATTATCAAAATCAAGGATTCGAGGGAGGAAATCGCTACAACCAACCAAATCAACGGACAGACCGGTATCAGAACCGTAGGATGTGGTTAGGAAGGGTCCTAGTGATGATTCAGCAAAGCAGAATTGGAGGCGTGTTGATTGCAACAGCGGAAGGCAGAGAAATGCCAATTTAAACTTTCTAAGAGATCATGTTGAAGGAGATTCTCCGAAAAGAATTAAACTTAATTCATTACGGTTATCACCAGTTGATCTTCCGTATGTGCCGATTCTTTTACATGATACGTTTATAAAAGCTCTCTGGGATACAGGTGCGGAGAAGTCATTTATTTCAGAAAAAAACATACCGATCATATTTTTCTTTTTGTCCTATTAAGAAATCGTTAGCTGAAGTAGTTACGGCTCAAGGGTCACAATGCAGATATTTAGGCACAATTGAGTTACAAATTAAGATCAGGGAATTTTCAAAATTGTGGAAAAACATTTGTTGAATAGCAATTGTTTTGCTACACTTTAAAGACGAGGCTTTATATGTGAGATTACTTGTATTGTTTGTTGTAATATATTCTATGTAAAAAATGTATATATTTTTGTGTGTAATTAAGATGTATAAGTAGTGTCTGGTTTCGGGGCGCGGCGTAATTAGGAATACTAACAAAAGCATTAACAGCGCAGCGCGATTGATTGGGAATTTTTTGAAAATGAAACCAGATAAAGGTTATTTTGTTATGAGACTATATATATATATAATATAATGTATGCCATATTTTATGTCAATAAGGAAGTTGTATAAAAGTTCTGTGCATTTAATGTCATGTTTTAGAAAAAATTGACAAGGTTTCCTTTCAGGGCAGCAGTCCCTGAACATAGTGATGAGATGAAAGATTGATGTCGTACGAAGATATTATTGTAAAATGTTTTTTTATATTTTTTAGCACTTAAGTAAAGTGCATGATCAGGGTTTTTTCCTTAAAAGGTTTTCCCCTGATCTTCGCCCGAATGGGATGCACTGTAGGGAAATTATGTACAAGATCAATAAATTAGAGTGGAGTTCCCCTTTGAGTAGTCATTTCTGTGTGCTAGTTTAATTAAAGTTTCTAACTTAGTGAGTTAAAATTTTCTACAAGTTCAGTGTTTTCAAGCATTCTAAAGTTCGTGAGTTAAAACTTTCTACAAGTTCAGTGTTTTCAGGCATTCTAGAGTTAGAGTTATAATTTTGTGCAGGTTCAATGTTTTTCGGGCGTTAGGTGAATTACGCGAGTTCTTTCAGGTCGTTTAGACCTTCAATAAGTCACGCTTTTTTCTCGGAGGGGGGTTGTGACGGGTGCTTACGCGTTTCACTAACCTTCTCAAATATACTTATTAAATGTTTTATTTATTTCAACCAATCTCCACCGGGAGCCAAAAGTGTGATTTATGCAAATGAGATATTTTATATAAGTTCGGGTTTAGCGAGTTCGAAAATGGAAATGAAAGGGGGAAATGAAATGAAAGGGGGAATGAAATGAAATGAAAGGAGGAATGAAATGAGAAAGTGCTTTTTCTAGTGTAAACGTAGACGTCGTGAGTAAAGTCTATTGTAACGTTGTAGATAAATTTAGTTCATAAAAGGAACTGTGAAATAGCAGGGAAAGAAGTCGCCCATTAAAGAAATTAATCAAGATATAAAGAAAACAACTAGATGAACCTGCCATATCATAAGGAATCAGGTTAGTTTGATTTGTCCCAATTAAGTATAAGTGTGTACCTATAATTGTACGCGTTGACCCGTCGTAGACTCAGATAAGATTCCGTCGTTCATGATTATTGAATCCTTTTCATTCTCCACTGTGTTTTATTGTTCTTAAAATTGAATAGTATTTGTGTAATCTCTTAATTAAGAAAATTCAATAAATAAGATTGATTTGTTAAAATAGGTTGTAATTTATTATGAATTCAACACATCCAAATTCAGGTACTAACCGAAGGGGAGTTGATAATCTTAGGAGGTAGCGATAGGCAACGACAAATGTAAGGCCAGAATATTTCTTTTAAAAAAACCTATTCATAATGACCTTTTCAAATAAATCCGCTTTAAACCTATTCATAATGACCTTTTCAAATAAATCCGCTTTAAACCTATTCATAATGACCTTTTCAAATAAATCCGCTTTTTATCGATATTCTTTTCATTATACCAGAAATGGAATTCAGAAACATCAACGCTGCTTTGGTGTTGCGGCATTTTTTCAAAAAATTCTTTTTAAATATTTGACTCGGACTTTTTTAATGTTAGTACAAATACCTATTTTTTCAGCTTATTGGAAATTAGTAATAACTGAAATAAGAGGGGACGATTGAGAATTCACAATATATATAAGTATAATATTTCTCAAATAAATACATACCGTAAAATCCGGAGTATAAGACGCATCGCCGTATAACGTACGCCTATATTTTCAAGCTGCAATTCTTAAATTCTATACCTTCTATATATAAAAATATGTAGATGTAACGCGCATCCCTTTTTTACGAAGAAATCTTAAATGTACGTACACAATGCTCTCATGTTTTGAAGTCATTTATTCGAGCTATTATTCCAAACCTTGATAAGCAAAAGTATACATCTAGAATTACAACCTTCTAAGTTTATGAGGAAATCCATTTCTTTTAAATAAACAATATTTCGAACTATATAAAAGTCTAATTTCTTTACTTTTGGGGTTAAAAGTGCACGTTGTACGCCGTGCGGACATTACGGCAAATATTTCTCTATTAAACTCATTCTCCTAAGAAAGGAATATCTGGCAGATAAAAAGTTTTTCTTGCAATGAAACCTCTTGGGAAAATAAATCATTTTTTTCAAAAATTAAAAATTAATACAGTTAAATAAACAACAGAAAACAATGATTGCTTTATTTTGTTTATCAAAATTCCTTTATTTGCATAATATAATTCAGTTTATTTAATGTACTTACACAATATTCTGTTAAAACATAGTTCATATAAAAAAGTAAGTATATATATTTACAACTTGAGGTAACGAAAACTTTATACATGTGTGTTTGTAATTTCCGAAACGAAATCTTAGGTTGAGTGGTGCGGAAAATTAAAACAAATCAAAGTTAATTGAGTGCTTTTCATTACTTATAACGTACATTATAAAGATCAAAATATCAACACGAAATATTTTCTCAAGAACTAGAAAAATATGATAATGTAATAAATTAGAGTAAATAAAGAATTAATTAATTTTTTAGGGAAAAAAATTAAAGTACGAGCAGAAAAATAAAAAATTGAAAGAAATATTTCGAAAATATATGTATAAAAAGTATATTAAATACTCTCTTTTTGTAATCACACATTTGAATATTTATAATAAAAACCTTTCAATTATTGAAGGGCATTAATAACAACTCGAGAGTGAACTAATTAATATTGAGACACTCATTTGATGTGTTGAGAATGTTCTTATTAAACAAATGATATATTAAATTTAGAATGAATAAGGGTAGTCGGAGAAAAAGTTAAAAGAACCAATGAAACGCAAGGTTTCTCATGAAAAGGAAAACGATTCGTGCGTTTCAATACGAACACACATCGTAATAGAATTCATCTTTGGGACAGACGTACTACCAAAAGAGAACCAATTCACAACCCGAAATAAAAATAACTCTTTCTTTCTCGTCTTATTTTTTTTATTTTGGTTGTTGTTCTCATTTGAGGGAACGTTGTATGAGCGATGCGAGAACGTTATTGATTGCTTTTAGAAACAGTCAGAGCATATCAAGAAATGTATTTTAGGATGTTCAGTTTTAAATAAACAATAATATCAGTTGTACAGCAATATTAATGTTTCTACTTCACGCAGGTGAAGGCAATATTATGGTGTAGGGGAAGTTTTTACGGCATTGAATAGATTCTTTGATTCGTATGGAAGAACGTCTGAATGCCCAAAGATATTTGTTACTGCAAATCAAGCATACCCTGTTAGGTTAATGATATACTCTGCCAGGAATGGATACTTTCAATAGGAGAATGCTTCCCTGATTCCCTGTTCCATTCAAAACTGACATTGCCCGTAAATGTTCGAAGGGTACGAAAGATACTTTACGTAGCTTAGCTGTCCTGCACAATTACCAGATTTCAATCCAATTGAGAATCTGTGGGATGACATTGAACGGGCATCAAGAAGCTGGATTCCAGTACCATGCTATCTGAAGGCGTTGGAAGGTACAATTCATCGGATGTGGTCTCAGATTCCTCATACCATCTGCCAACCAATCTTAGAGTCCATTCCAAGAAGAATTCCTGCACTATTAAGGGCAAAAAGTGGCCCAATATTATATTGAGGGGCGGTCATAATAATTTGGTCCTCAGTGTCTGTGCATACAGTAATACGTCGAACTTGTGCAATTGGGGATAACCGCGTAAGTCGAATTCACGTAAGTTGGTGTATAATTTCGAATATAAATACATATAAATTACGAGGGTTGGAACTTTCGTAGTTGCAACAATTTATTTACATGGAGCACAAAAGTGATTCATGTTACCATGTTTTACAGAGCCAGCCTTGTGTATAACCCATTTCCAACGATGAGGAAGTCGCAGAACACCTGTTGCAGCGCTTGTTCTGTTGGTAGCTAGAATGGACCGGTCTACTGCCGCAAGAATCTCTGACACAGTTTTGAAGCGAATGCCATGAAGTTATTCCTTCATCTTAGGAATTAAGTCAAAAGGACTTAGATCTGGGTGTCGATCACTGTCCATTAGTGCGGCAACAGTATGCACTTCTGCTTTTTTGACACTAGGACGACCTGGCCGATGCATGTCTGCCACATTTTGGCGTCCTTCATTGAAGGCTTTTACCTATCTTGCTACAGTTCTGTAAGCCAATGCAGATTCCCCGAAAGCCTCTTGAAGCCCTAGATAAACATTGTCGTGTTGTACGACCTCTGGCTCATTCAATTCTTATCCAACTTCGTTGTTCTTGTTTTGAAAACATCCTGGCAACACTTACTTTAAACCGCAAGCTAATACAAGGATCACTCCAAATGCGCGTGACGTAGGAAGGACGAGTCTTTTTGCTGAGATTTAAGGTACATATGGTGTACTCGACATTCTTTGGTTTGTTGTGTAACGTTTTTACTGCAGTGTTGCTACTGTTAAAGTTCTAATCCTCGTATTTTTAGTTGGGGGTGGAGGCTAAAGAAAATAATACTCTAGAAAAAAAAATATTTAATAAAATCTTAGATAACGCAAATACGAAATCGTAAGCCTAAATTATTTTGATGTAGAAGGTTTCATAAAATCTAACAAAGTAGACTGCCAGAATAAAGATTTTTTTCTCCTGCAAAATTTTCTCGTATCATGCTATTTATTTCTTTTTTAAATTCCTTGCTAAGGTTTATAATTCCTTGATATATTTTCAATCTTGGGATATCGGGATTATATTATCCTAATCCTAGGATTGGTCCTGGGATTAGGACTGGACTATTTATGAAAAATACTTACACAATAGCATGGTTGAAATTACATAATAAAACTGAAAAAGCAATTAAAAAATTGGTTTAATACTATTATTTATTGAAAAAATTCAAAACAAAACTTAATTAAAAATAAAAAACAAATAAAAAATAGTATATAATGAATTTAATAAAAATAGTACCATTTAAGTTCATTAAAAACGGACCCTTTTGAATTAAAAATCGAATGTTTCAGATTTTCCAAAATCTTAATGTAAATTTAAAACAGAATAAAAAGCCCCTATTGTATTTTCATTGAAACTGCATTTTTCTATCTTTAATATATATATATATATAGTATAGAATTTGTAACTGCATAGGGGAGGGGGTAAGACATTCTAAGGAAGTAGATTTTTCATAATTAAAATTATCAAGTCTAAACTGAACCTTTTTTTCCAACAAATTCACATATACATAACACATATACATACATATTTACATAAATTTTAATCTAAAAAAATTTCCTAATACAACTCCCACAGAAAAAATATTGACCTTTTTAAAAAAATCCAATTAACATATAACACTAGAAATTAATCATAATAAACACTAAAATTAACTCTAATAAGAATACTCAAAAAACAGACTGCAATGTTAAAAAAAAAACATATCCTCTTACATTGTTCTCATTTTTGACATTTGCAGTTCCATCAGCCATACTGTATTTGAGGAGAAGTAGGACCAATCACAAAAGTTTTTCCTAACTTCTCTACTTTTTTTAAGCATATTTTGGCTGGAATTTATTTCAATACAACCTTGGTAATATTATTTGTCATGAAAAGGAGTGATAAATTCACCAAAATAAACACCATAATTTCTGGAAACCCTATTGACTGTATAACAAAGTGAAGTTTAATCCCTCCCCCCCCCCCTTTTTTTTTGTTACCTGTTAAACATGAAATGACTGAACTCACTCGGAAGAATGGATAGACTAACAGCATAGCTAGCGCTGGTAGCCTTTCGTCGATCAGATCTCTTTAGTAGCTGGAGGGTTCAATGGAGCACCTAGTCCTTGTTAGGACTCTTAATCTCCATTCCTTGATTTATGAGTGACTGAAATGCCTTAATATATGTCCATTTTAAGGAATAATAATTGAAGTGTAAAGTTAAACTATTGTAAATTAATGACAAATAAATACGTTCCAGATAGGATTAATAAAAATTAAAATAAAAAGCTCTTTTAAGAGCTTCAAAACATGAGAAAATTGAAATCTGGAAGTGGACGGAGTTACCCTAGCCAATCCGAGTGCAGCAAGCGTCCAAGGTTCCGTGGATGAAAATGTTTTGCTTAGGGGTTAGAGAGAACTAAGTTAGAATGAGAGGCAGTGATCTGATTGGCCGACACAAGAGTTCGGCTAATAATGTAGAAATAGGTCGGAGATGGACACTTTATCTAATTTACAACTACTACCGACCAATCAGAGCCTTCCCGCCGTTCAACAGAGTTGCAAGGCGAGGAAAAGATTTTGAAGATAAATTTAATAAAGTTTGATATATATACAAGAAAAACTTTTAATCAAAATCTGGGTTGACCAGGATGTCTCTTGGTCTTCTAATGAAGGAATAGGTGTTCAAACACACCCTAACAAGTGGCTGCTCTCTAAATGGTCGATCTCCGAGGAAACTCTTATAAAAAGATGCCTTTCCGAAGAAGTCCCACTTGAATATTTGAAGTTAATATTTCTTATGCCTTTATTTATTTTATTTAACTTAATGTTACTTCTTATCAACTTTAAGTTATTTTTCCTAAATATTCTTATTAAATTTTTTTACTCTAGCTAAATTTTTTTTACCTTTTTATGGGCTCAGCCAGCGTTTATCAAACTGTGAAGTGCGTTCCCCAAGGAAGGCGTCATAACCCTACGTGTGGGTCACGTGCATATCGAAGTCGAAAATAAAACATTATTTAAAAAAATATTCATTTACTGAAAGGAAGAAAATCAAAATTCATTTTGAACTATGAAAGCTCTAGGACTACCTATCCTATAACTAAAACATCACTAAATATGTCTCGGACCTAACATATAAATGGCGCTACCTTCTAACTTTCCTAAGCATAACCTAAGTGTACTAACTTTCAAACGACACGCCACAAAAATTTGTGATAATATCTTGTTTAGTTAAAAAGTTACAGTGGTTTTAGTAAAGCAACTTTTGTTTGTTAAAAAACCAGAATGAAAAAGAATTTCGTTTGTTATTTAAACATTACTTTTTGATAGGGGGAAAACCCTTTTTAATCAAAACAATGGCTTTATAAGAGTTATCCAGACTCTTCTCCATCACCAAAAATGGTTAAGGGGTTGTATGCAGACTTAAAACGTTGTCGCACAAACCCAAATGACGCTGAACGTTCGGGTCGCCCAAATTCTGCAGTTGTTCCAGAAAATATCAAAAGTCCATAAAACCGTTTTAGCTTATCATAAGTTGAAGTTGCGTGAGATAGAACAGGATTTAAAGGTATCAGAAGGCAGTGTATTCATTATTTTGCATGATCATTGTCAGTGAGAAAGCTGTGTACAAAATGAGTGCTCGCTGTCAATCAAAAACAACAACGCATCGACGACTCAGAGCGTTGTTTGGGCTGTTTAAGCGAAATAAACAGGAATTTTTACGTAAATATGTGGATCCATTACTACACGCCTGAATCAAAAAGTTCATCAGCTGAATGGACAGCAACCGGTGAAAACCGTACAAAGCAACCAGAAACTCAAACGTCAGCTGGCACGGTTATGGCATCCGTGTTTTGAGATGCTCATGGAATTATGTTTATTGACTACCTTGAGAAAGGCAAAATAATTAATAGTGAATTGGCGCTATTGGATCGATTGGATTAAAAATAAAGAAAATACATCCTCAAATGCAAAAGAAAAAAGTGATGCTTCTCCAAGACAATGCTCCGTGCCACAAATCTGTGAAAACGATGGTCAAATTGAACGAATTGCGTTTCAAATTACTTTCTCAACAACCGTACAGTCCAGATATGACCTCCAGTGACTACTATCTGTTTGTAGAGCTTAAAAAATGCAGCAGTGAAAGAGGTTTGGCTCAAATGAAGAAGTGTTTGCCGAAGTAGAAGCCTATGTTGACAGCGAAGACAAATCGTCGTACGAAAAAGGTATTTAAAAATTAGAAGAGCGCTGGGCTGAATGTATCACTCTTGAAGGAAAATATCTTGATAAATAAAGTTCAGTTTTGTCTAAAAGTTGTTGTTTTATTAGTTAGGCCCGGAGCTTATTGAGTGATGTGTTATAAAGTAACTAAAAATATGTATTACTTAAAAGAAACATATGTAAAATTTAATACTTGCATTGAAATTTTGTATGGTTTATAAATAAGGTAGTATATTGTAGCGTTAGCGTAAAATGTTGTCATTATGGGGGGGGGGTGTGAAAATTGGGTCGCTAATATTAAACTTTGAGCAGCACTGGGTTAAGAGAAAACTAAAACCAAGTAGACTCTAGGGCATTATGACAGGAGGTAAAAGTTTCATTATGGAAACAGTTGCTCTGTCACCAACTCACGCATTTTCTCCCGAGGAAACAGTGCTTAGTGTTTATTTTGGTCTTTTCTTACATTAAACTGGATCTAAATTTTCGTCAGAAAGAATGAAAATACGGGCGTGTTTTTTCTGCGAAAGATTCTTCTGCTTACAGCTTTTATTCTCAACTGCAATTGTCATAAGAAAGAAGAAAATTTATCATGTTTGCAAGAATGGTAAAATGACGGACGAAAATTCTGTCATCAGCTGACATGAAAAAAAAAAGAAAATCTGCATAAAGTCATCGTTTTGTTTTTTATTCTTGTATTTTTTACTTCATCTCACCCCCTTTTTTACATCAGCAACAGTACCGTTACTTATTTCACACGTGCTACCTTATTTAAAGTTGCAAAAGCTGCTACTGCAACCCCACTTATTTCCTCAGACTGACGTCGATGCTTTGTGATATTTTCAATTCCAAAGGAAAATTTCTCCAATAAAAGTTATTCCATTGATTCCGCAAGAAAAATGTTTACTTACGCACATGAAAACCAATGCAGTCAGCCACTGGGTGCTCGGCATTCTCCTCATAGCTTTCTGTGTGAGGAAAAAAAGTTATTTTATTAAAAAAGAAATCCTATACATTATTCACATACTTCACGATTTTTTTTACAGTAATACATCTCCGTGGTATGGAGCTTTGTTTTTAAACTGAAATTTGTTCCAAACTTCCCACCTCCTTTTTTTATTTCTGCACTAAACTGTCTTTAGAAATATGGAACACAATTAATTTCTCATTGTAATTGGATAAAACCGGTATCTGGGTCCACAAATCAAAGGAAACTGAAGTAGGATGTAAAATAATGAACTCAACGGGGTTAAAAAATCAATTAAATCAATTTCATAAAATTCTGCATTAAAATTAATTTCATAAAATTCTGCATTAAAATTAATTTCATAAAATTCTGCATTAAAATTAATTTCATAAAATTCTGCATTAAAATTAATTTAGAATTTGGTTGATATTGGTGTAAATGGAACACAAGTCAAATTTTCTTTAAAAATGGACATTAATTATTGAGGGAAAACTGTTAGGGAGATATAGACTGACAGTGGCGCAACGGAAAATATTAGGGCCCCACCTGCAAATTTAGGTTTTGTACCCCTACGCCAGAGCTTACAAAGGGGCAAAGTACTTGGCATCAGTCAGGCTTTGGACCTCTTAGAATCCTTCCCCTTGCAATGCTGGGGTTGCGGGGGACGTTGCGCCACTGTAGATTGAATTGAATCAAGTCGCGGCCTTGAGGAATGCATTTCTTTTACGATGTCTTTCACATTCCGACCTAAAAGACTGCTAATACAGAAAACATTTCCATTCTGTTCTACAGAGATTTCAAATGCCCAAATTTCTTGTGATTGTGCATGTGCCTTTTCCAGCCGAGATACCTCTAGAGGAGATACTATTTCACCTATAATCAATTAACAAAAATTATTGTGTCGCGTTATTTTTCTTGAGGCTTGGCCAATCCATTCAACAATGAAACTTCAGAGGAAAGAGACAAATAGCTTGGAAGCTCACGAGAACAGTCGTGGTCAGTTGTTGTGGACATGGCCAAAACTCACCCCAGATATTTGTCGTTGGTAGTATAGTGGTCAAGGTAACGGACTCGTATCCGGCGTATCATGAATTCGAGCCTAGAGCCGCTGAAGATCCGCCGTGCAGAGTTTGTCTCATGCATGTTAAATCTGTCGGGGCTGAAACGTCCTCCCGTTTGTATGATGTGGAAGTTTGGAGAGAGTGTGCCATCTCAGGTGTAGTCCTGGTCACTTGAACGGTGGTTTGGATTTACAAGTTACATCGCCGAAAGCCCTCGTGTATATATATGTATAGCTGAAGAAGGCGACGTTAATATTCACTCACTCTCCAGATATTAAATGAACGAGGGTAAATATCATCGAAACTTTAACATTTAATTTGTATTGCAAGACTGAGTTGTGAAAAAGCACTGATACGTTTTCTAAAAATATTTTAATTTATTTTTAATGTTAATGTTGCAAATAAATCAGGGGTGAGTGTGTCCTCTATTTAATTAACTCAATTATCCCTTACAGAGCAAAGCGAAAAATTCGTATTATTTCCCCAGATTTTCAACACACTTGGACTACTAATTAAGATGCAGAAAATTGTAATCCATCCCATAATCTCTGTAATTTCCGATTACAAAAATTCACTACGAATATTTCCCGAAAAAATCGGGGAAACAGCGTGAAATCATAGATTTAGGAACAGATATAAAAACTTTAGTATCTAGAAATCCCTTTCTTTTGTAACTTCTTGGGATAATTGATATGTTCTTCCAATATTTCACATTTTTAGAATTAGAAGACAGTTATTTATCATTCGGTTCACAAAGCATTGAAAAAGTAAAAAAACATTATTAGAAAATTTTAACTGAGCAGTATTTTTTATTTTTATTTTACTATTCATGAAGCACTTTTGAGGGAAACAATTTTTAAAGCATCTGTAACTCGGAAATTTAAAATTTGTTCGAATTATTGCAAAATGAAATTGATTGTTTATTTATAGCTCACTTTGAAATTATACAAGGGCTACTGGCGAATTATTTCGCAATTCTGAACCTTGATTAAATGACTATGTTGAGACATAACACTCTAAACTTCCACACAAAGAGGACTTCGAGCCACGGCAGATTTAATATGCATCAGCTCTTCTGCAAGATGTGTCAAAACTTATTATAGAAAATATACAAAAGACTTTTAAAAGTTAGTGAAATGGATGAGAATGGAATGAGGCAAGATTTATCAAATTCTTCCATAAATATTTTTAATCTATTCGCTAAGGTTGGAAATGAGTTTTTATATTTGATTGTTATTTTTTAGAAAAAGTCTTGAAGTAATTTCTAAGGAGAAAAATAAAAAATGTTCATTTCAAAATCCTTAGTAGCTTAAGAATCGTTCATTTCCTATCGTGGAAGGCCTAATGATATTCTCAATGATAACTGTTTAGGATCCAAAAATTAATTAAAAGAAATCTTAAGGGGTTTGTTCGATAAGCGGATGACAGAATAAATTAAAAGTAAAAAAACTTTTTTAAAAACAAGCTTTTATTTAAACGCGCTAAAAAGAATAAAATAAATTTTTCTTTAAATTTTTTTTACTATCAACTTATAACGTCATTACACAATTTATATGATATAAAAGCTTGTCGCAAGATTAAAGCACTCTTATTTACTTCTATAATACTCCATCTCAGTTTAACTTGGCAGCGTTGAGAAAGGTATACAATGTACCAATCTACTTGAAAAATAGCTCTACTTTTTTTTGTTTTAAATTTAAATCGAAGAAAATAGATAGAAATTTCTAAACAAATTGCATACGTTGCAGAAATTAGATTTTTACGTTGTAGAAATGTAATTATTTTTTAGACAAAGTTAATTAATAGTCAATAGCGCAACGTTATGAAATTCCAGTTTGGCTGAAAACCCATTTTCGACGCTAACTTTTGTCATTGTTGTAACAATAAAATTATTACAACAATGCAGATATATCCAAGTTGGCGCCCAAAACTAGTTTAAAGTTTTTAATTAATATCTTTTTAATTAATTGCAATATCGGAATATAAATGGTCAAAACATGCATTGTCATCCAAACTAAACGTGTATACAAAATTTCAGCTCCATGGGAGGAATATATCAGCTTCAAAATTGAGTTGCAAGATTCCACCCGAACAAATTACATACATACATACATACATGCATGCATACATACATACATACATACATACATACATACATACATACATACATACATACATACATACATACATACATGCATACATACATACATACATACATACATACATACATACATACATGCATACATACATACATCATACATACATACATACATACATACATACATACATACATACATACATACATACATTGTAAGTTAAATAAAAGCTTTTAAAAAGTGGCAGGTCTCACTATGAATTACTCACTCAGAATTAATTATTTGGAATTTTAATTCAAAGAACCCCCCCCCCTCACTTATTCCGGAGGTCTGTGGGAGGCAGGGGTTATGTCTTTGAAATCTAATCTGAAAACTCAGTGGAAAATTCCATTTTTACCCACAAGGAATTTAGAAATACTCAATCAGCTTTAAATTTAAGAGGACTTTGCGATGATCCCATTGGTGATTTATCTCTTACTTCACACATCAAATGTTTCAAATGCATCATCCTGAGTATCTTTGCTAGGACTAGATTTTGTAGAATGTGAATAGATTGAAAACATGGCAATTGATACAAAAACTTACTCAAATGTGTATCTTGAAAAAAAATTGCCATTTGACTGTTTAAGTCAAGTAACATGGTATAAAAGTGAAAGATAATTAAAAAGAATTTTTAGTTAAATGCCCATTACGTGTAATATAGTGAAAAATTTAAAATAATGAATATGTAACCTCAAAAACAAGACGAGGACGAAGACGAAATTAGCGTCCTAATAGCGCTTTTTTTTTTTTTTTTTTTTTTTTGCACTACGTGAAAAACGCGCAAAAAAGGAACAAATCGGTGACCTATCAATAAAATCGTTAAACCACCTTCCAGTTTAAAAAAAACTTCGTGCGTGTGTGTGTCTACTTTGAAACTCAGACGCATGAACTTTGGTTCTACTATGAGCTATAAGCCCTTGCATACTTTTACTTTGACTATATTTGTTTATTGCAGTATTTATATGTTTAATTTGTTCTTTGTGACAGATTATAATTACTCTTTTAAGGTTAAACAAAGTATTTTTTTTTTCAATAGTTCATTTTAGATTTGGCAATATGGTTTGATTTTATAGTTCTACTTCTATTCTTATGATAAAATTTAAACCAAACAAAAACCTATTTTAACTTTGATGGCAATCCTAAATTCTATTTTTATTTTAATTCATCTGTTTTAGGTAGTTTTAATTTTTCAAATTAAAATTTTTTTATCAATTTATACCTTTTCGCTATTGATGATAGTTTGATAAAAGATAAGACAATTTTTTTTGTTTCATATAGCGTTTTACTTCAATTATTATTCTATTAATTACTGTATATTTTTTTTGTATTTGTAAAAAAGATAGAATTACATAAAATGTAAACGTTTTTTACAATAAAGACTGGACGTGAGGGTAGTTGTTTCCCAATGGATCGGTTGTAGCTCTAAACCCTCTTCGGGTGAAACTCGGTTCCTTTGGACATTCATCATTTTTTCATTTGTATCAGTATAAGTAATCCGGCTGGAGTCGATATATTTTTTTGATGTGAAAATCGTAAACACAAATGTCATATGATGATGTGGTATGTGAAAAATCCTTTGAGTATCAATTTGGCTCTGGTATTCTTGGCAATATTTAGCGTTCGACGAGAACTTGAATCAAAAAAATTAATTCAAGCGTCCAAATTGTACCGAGCGAGGCCGCCACCACTAGGATGGTGCCCCAATGAAATGGTTCATACGCTCAGGAACTTCCCGTGTCTATAACGGCTTGGTTTCAAAAAACAGTCCATTGGGGAAAAAAAACTATATATTTATGATTTGTCTTATATAGTCCTTTTTTTTAGAGAAATTGTTCAATTTTTTTTCTTGTAATTCTCCTTTTGAATTATATAAAGCTTGAAAAAAATAGAATTAATACATTTTTAAAATAATTATTTTTAATAAGTTTTTGTTTAATTTTGATGATTATTTTACGATTTATAGTTAAATTAATATTTTGTTTTATTGCTGTTTTATAATTTAAAATTTTTTTCGATATTTGTAGAAGATAGTTACAATAAATCCCTTTGTAAATTTCAAGAGTAATCCGTCATTTTCATAAAACCAAATTTAGCTTGTAAAAGATTGATTTCAAAACGAAAAACTTAATATCTCTCCGGGGAAAAAAGGGATTGAGCTTCAGTTGATGTCTTTCCACAGGAATTAAAAACATTTTGTAATCGTATTAAAGCATCAGGTCTCCCACAGCATTTCCTAATTGGCTTTATTCATTGTGAGAAACATTTTATTCGGTTGAAAAATTAAGTGGATGTCATTTCTTCTCCGAGAGTATTAATACTGAGCTGGTTTACACGACATTTTCTGCTTTCCGATACGTGCTTTTCGCTCGCTTCTCGAATGCACGGGCCTCTTCCCAAAGACTGCGCATCTACAAGCGGGTCTCATGACAACTTACATGTCCTCCCCCCCCCCCCGCTTTTTCTGAATCTTAAATAGAAAAAATTATCAGACTAAAATTTTTGACTATGTTAACTACACACAAACGAAAGCTACACACATTTCAAAACAAAAAAAAATTTTAAATAAAAAAAAATTGTAAATTTTTTATTTAAAGATTTTTATAAAGTTTCTCAACATTAGAAAAATAGCTATATGTTTTAATATTTTTCAAAGCACTAATGAAATGTAATAAAATTGATATTTTTTTCAGATTTCGACATTTTCAAAATTTAAGAAAATGTGAATACTTGTTGTTGTTCTTTCTCCCGTCATTGATAAATTTAATTTTTAGAATAATATTCAATTCTAATGGGTCGAAGAGGACAAACAGTAAGTAGTCTTGTGATTGTTTCTTTTCGATTTGACACATAGCGATATGGGGAAATTGCCATTTTACTTTACCATTTTTTTATTCGTCGTTTACAATCCACGCTAAAAGAGTTTCATCTTTTGTAAGAAAATAAATCATCATTAAAAAAGTTGTTCTGTATTATCTCGTTGATTGCTTACAATTGCAAATCTTTTCACTGGTGTTGTTTATTGCTTTCTCATTGCTGAGGAAGAATGTAATTCAATAAGTATTTTAGGCGTATTCAAAATGCAAAACTCTTGTGCAACGACGGGCATTTCAATTAGCAAATAAATACTAAGCCTGATTAAATAATGTACAAGCCTTTCAGAAAATATTACAGATCTCTTAATAAATATTGGTGCATAAATATATCTCACATTCAAATGTCAAAAAAAAACTTACACACCAAAGGTAATATTGTTTTTTTCCCCACAGATTGCCTATGGCTATCAGTGGGAAACACTCGGGTTTCTTAATAAAATTAAGGGGAACTGAAATGCAGACAATAGGCAACAATATGCATTTAAGGGTTAATATGCATCTGAAAGGGATGATGAAAATAGTGTAAACGGTAACACCTTAAAAAGAAATAACAGAAAGTCAATCTTATAAAGAAAGAGCAAATAAGTTTAGATGAGGGGTTCTCCTTAAAACTTACAAGTTCTTCAGATTAGTCTAAAACAGATGGAGAAAAACGAAGAATGGACAAATGTGCGCCTCAAGACTGATTTCTAGTTTTCATTTACTTCTTTAGATTAAACGCGTACGGAAAAAAAATATTTTGCTATTTTCTTACGATTGTGTGTTGAAATACTGCTGGCTTGTGACTTGGAGAAGCCAAATAATTATTAAGGGACACCAGTGATAGATTAGGAATGCACTTTGGGTTTTTTTTCCTCTTATACAAAATGTTTTTTAACATCGAACTGAGAATTATGAAATGAAAGATGAAGAAATAAAAAAGTTTTCGAAATGAATGTGAAGGCTGTTGCAGCCACACCAAAATGCAGCGACGCGTGAGAGCTTTGTCTATAAACACAACGTAAGGTTTGCTAACCTGAATCCGCACAAAAAGGGGAGGGAATGCCACGCTTGAACGCGCCATTGTGCAGAGCACGCGATGCGCGCGTGTAAGGAAATAGTAGAACGGAAAAACAGAAAAAAAGAGAAAAGACCGCAAACCAAAAGTAAACAAAAGACGTCTCGATACGAGAAAAGTTTCGATGACGCTTTTCTTCTTTGGTAAAATCAAAAGAGATGAAAAGAGAAAAAAATGATGCAACCTTCTTACCAGGAAGTAAATTGCACAAATAAGAGAGAAGGGGGAGGAGAAGAGCAATTTTTTCTTGAAAACACATATGGATTGACTGTTTTAGGGAGATAAAAGGGAAAAAGATGATAAAAAGCAGTTTCCAATATTGTTTTCTCGTGGAAACGGACTCGAGAAGATTTACTTTAAAAAAATATTTTTCTTCTGAAATAAATTTTTTTTTCATACTATATGTCAGAGGTTTTTAAACCTTTTTGTTTCATAGACCCCATGCCATGCTTTTCAGTTTTGGATAGACCCCTGCTTATCAAATATTGAACTTTTGCAAATTTATCAACTTAAATGTCTTCTTAACAGCTGGTTCTACTATTTATTTCAAAAGATTTAAATTTCCAACAGTAGAGAAGTTTTGTGTTTAAAATTTACGAATCGCATGTTAATTAAATTAAAATATAAGTAATGCTTAAAATAACTGTTCAACAAAATAACTGAGAAACAAACAAATGCTTTTAATGCAAGGGTACGTCAATAACAAATTTTCAACTTATGGCATCACGGTTTAACCTCAAATCTCGATTATATATAATAGTGACCAGTCTTTTTTTCCCTTTTTTTTCTACTGTAGTATTACCATATAGTCAAAGCAATCTCAAACTTAGTTTCAAAATCTGAATAAAAAGCTTTTAAATGTTCAACGTAGGTTAAAACACCAATTTCCTGGCAGATTGTCCGTGACAAATTGAGAAACTGGGAAATTTCGTGACGTACAGTATTACACTCCTTTAGCTTTATTTGGGGGGGGGGACGCTGGAATGTTGGTTCTTGTTAAATAGAGAGAGAGAATTTAGGCTCTCCCCTAGTAATTGCAAATAAGCCTAAATAAATTAAGTAAATAAGTCTATTAAATAGGTAAAATCTGATTTCCACTAGATTAAATTTTCTTTTAAAATTAAAGTTACGGTCTGGTTGAATGAGAGCCACTATCGTAGTCCCTCATTTGCACCTCATGAACTCCCAAATAATTTTTCGCTGCCGTGGACCCCTGGCAGGTCGTTACAGACCCCTGGGGGTTTGGTATTCCCCACTTGGGGAATCACTGCTATATATGATTTAAAAACTAGTTTGTACAAAAAAAATTGTTTTTCCCCTCTGTAGGAATTGATGTATTATTACAAAAGAATAAAAATAGAACATTGAATATAAGATGTTTTTTCAAATATACAGAGAAGTATTTGGCGAAATGGTTTCTATAGACATATAAAGAACCTGCTTAAACTCGCGCTTTCCAATAAAGTATTAATTCCAAAAAAAAAAACACCAACAACAAGTTGAAAAAAAATATTTTTGATCATTCTGTATGATAAAAAAAGATCATTCTGTTTCATGATGACGTATTATCATCATTTGTCAATTTGAAAAAATATTTCATTATCTCCTTTCAATATTTAGATTCATTTCTGTAAAGGTAGAGCCTGAATTCGGGAATATTTCTTTGAAGAAGTGCTATTTTTGTAGATGCTTCTTGCTTAAATATCCTTAAATTTCAACCGAATTTCACAAAACACGTGAAATTTGGTTGTGTGAGTGTAACACGAAAACACTGGACAGAAATACAGAATGAAAACGATCTATGATCAATTAAGGTAAATAATTTTCTACTATGAATGTGCAGATTATCTCAATATTTTCTTTCATAAATAATTAATATACGACAACGCGTACACAAAACACCAGTTGAATATCGTGAAGATTCACAAAGATGTCGATGGCAAAGTAAATCCCATTTATGTTACTCTCTAAAAGTAGCTGAATGGTGTTAACAAATAGCACAGGATGGTTAAATTGAATTACGTAAAATTTATTAATACATTAAAATTCCCACATATAAGCTTATAGTCCTAATTTAAGTAATAAAGTAATAAAATATTAAATAATAGTAAAAAATGACAATTATCTAATTAAATATTTTGAGGAAGTGCTAAATCATTTCCTCTTTTAATTTACGGGATGATTTATTATATATAATGATTAAAAATTTTATTCATCCCTTTAGAAGCACAATTCACTGAAATTTTACTGGAAAAAGCAAGTTTAAGCATGAATTTTAACATGCTTAAAAAGCTAACATGCTAAGCCATAAATAATTTCATTTTCTAGAAATTCGAAGATGCTCCTGACTTTTGTCTATATAGTATTTTTCAGACTAAGACAAAAGATAATATTTTTCTGTTAATATTTTTTTTAAAAAATGTGAGGAAAATAAACATATATATTTTAAGGAGGCTTTTAAAAGAAAAAATATACGTCAGTTTGAAATCTCGCATGAATTCATTTTCAAATAGTTTTGTGTGCACTATCATTTTTTTGTAATGTATTCATCACTGCCGAATACTTTCTATTTCATTTAAAATTCTTCAAAGTTGGATCCCTTATCATCTTTGCTGAACCTAGACAACTTTTAAAAAAAATTTTACTTAATAATGACCAGAAACCTTGGCAGCGGCCGGTGTTGTTTCGATCGGGTCAAGGGTTCGAGTCTTGATGTCACCGATGCCACTCCGTATTAATGCATATTAATTTTGTTCAAGATGAAAATACGTGATTTGGATAACTCAAAATATGTCACTAATAGCCTTGGGTAAACTTTGGCAGAAGGAATCCCGTCGCTCCTCCAGTATAGAGGTTAGTGACGCTGACTGCCGTACTGTAGGGTCAAAATTGGGGTGAAATCGAGCCCAAACTTACTTCCACTTGTATGATGCTCAAAGCTACGGATAATGACAAGGCGTACGTGTAACCTCTTCCCGCGATGAATTTCGTGGGCCTCGATCTGATAACGTCAGACAGGTGGCATGAGTAACAACAACAGAAGGAATCCCAAAGAATCTCATTCTAGAAGCTATTTCATTTGATGACACACCTCTATAAAGAGTTTTTATATTTTTATCCTTTTTAATTATATGTTTTAACACAGGAATTGCAAACGTTGCGTCATAGTTCAAAATTTCATACACAATAATCACTAAAGAGTGTGATATATATTTGAAAACTGTGCATTTACCCTTAGATGAAGAAAAAATTCATGTTCATTGTTTCATTTTGGAAATGTAGAAGAAAACTCAAATATATTTCCCACCCATTTTTCAAATAAAACTATATAAAGCGAGATTTAATTTAATATCTCTAAACATGTACTAATTAACTTTGAATGGAGTTTTCTGAATGAAAAAGATTACCAACCACGAATGCAAGAAAGGAATTTTTAAAATTTTTCCCATTTAAAAATTTTTTGGATGTAGGTGGAATGAGGGATAGTAATAATAACTTTATTAATTGTATTTATTTATCTTTGTTGTAATAATGTGTCACTTTTTTTCTTTCGACAGCTTTGTTTAATTTAATTTATGCTGACTTAATAAATCAAGGGCCAATTATTTGATTCATTTTTTGAAGCTACAAGAAGGATACTGATGATGAATCTTGTAATTTTGATAATAATAACTTCGTGAATCTCGCCCAAGTGACGACCACTCAACCTCTGTAGTTGGAACGAAGGAGGAAGAGTAGCAAAAATTTTTATTAATAGCATTTATATTAGTCTTTTTCGTAATATTTTGCCACTTTTCTTTCCTTCAAAAATTTTCATTTTTTTTACTCAGGCTTAAAAAGTTAAGGGTCAAAAATCAAATCTAAAAAAACACAACAATATTACGACAAATATAACAGTCTAATAAAAATTACTATAAAATCCGGCATATTAGGCGCACCTATACTTTCTAACTGTATATTTTAATTCTTAGGTATATTCGCCGTATAGCATGCACCCCCTTTTTTTACGTACTCCATATATGTATAGAATGCTCTTATGTTTTAAAGTCATTTATTCAAGGTATTTTCCTAGAAATTTTTAAAAAGTATACATTTAAAACTATAACTCTGTAAGTTTATAAGGTCTGTCATTTCTTTTAAATAAACACGATTTTGATACATGTAGAAGTATAATTTCTTTCATGCTTATCTTTTTATTTACTTTTAAAACTGTCATTTTTATGCGCGGCGTATAACGCGCACCCGTCAATTTCGATCTCCTTTTTAGTGTAAAAGTACGCGTTATATACGCCGGATTTTAAGGTATGTATTAATATTACAATTTCGTTGCATTCAAATTTAACATTTTATGAATAATCAACTAAAAAGTACTTTATATTTTCCATCCAAGGTATTCAAAGAAGAACCTCATTTCAAAAGTTATATCTAACGAGTTAACGCACTTGAGAAGATGTTTAATTTATTACTTCCGTTCATTACTTTAAATTAGATTTATGCATACACATCAAAGAAAGGAAATTGATTAATTAAATTCGACCGAAAGAGCGTGATTTGAAAGGAAATATAAAATAAGTATCGAATACAGGAAATCTCTTACCTTGTACGCATAAGTACGTGGGATGACAGCGCGACTCACAGTGAAGTAAAAAAGGAAGAAGCTATCATAGTTCACGGTCACAGACTTCACGCTCCAGAGGTCGCGGAAAAGAGTCACGCTGCAAGTAAAATCCCTCTCGGAGAAGTCCAAACGAATTTTTTTTTCATTTTGCTTAATTTATACTAATATAACAAAGAGTGTGTGTATTATTGAAGCCAGTAGAAAAAGTAAATAAACAACCCAAACATATAAAACCTGGCAAGTTGAAATCACAGGTCACGATGATTTGCACCTCCAAAAGATTACTTAACCGAGTTTTAAACTATTTTTCAAGTGACTGGTATCATGACTTCATGGTGTCACATGTGTCTCTGAACAAAAACATTCCTGCATATTTTTTCTGAGGATTGTTACACTTTTTATTATAAATATATTTATTTATGGCTGTATTTATTTGTTTATTTATTATTTTTAGCGGAATTACGATTCTTTTTTTAAATAAATCATCGTAAAAAGTATTCTTTCAAAATTAATTATATTTTTTAAAGAAATTATTATAATTTCTGCTGATAAATACAAGTACCATTGGGAATTGTTCTGGTATTCTTCGTCATAAAATCAATTGAGAAAAGCTGAGACACAATCACAGACATGACCGTCCCTAAAAAGTTTTTCAAGAATTATATAAACTAAACGCGTTTCTCAGATTGAGAAACTCTAATCCCCCCCCCCTCAGCATTTGGCAAAATCCAAAACATTTCTACTAAAAAATTCAAGTACCAATGGGATTCGTTGTAGCCTTCTTCCTGTTAAAAGCAACCGAGGCTGAGATCAAACCTATGACATGACAGTCCATAAGAAAACAAATTTGAAAAACATATGTATTTCGGAAGCAACAGTCCAGATTTAATTTGCTAAATTAATATAATTTCTACCGATAAATGCAAGTTCAACTGGAAATCGTTCAGGCATTCTCCGTAATAAAAGCAATTGAAGCTGAGACACAATCTCGGACATGAATGTCAGTACGAAAACAAATATGAAAAAACAATGTCAAGAATTGTGAGACATATATATGTTTTTGAATGAGGAACTGGAATCCAACCTTTAACGTATCCAACTACGTTCGAAATATCATTTTAGGTCAAAAAATTACATTTCCTTATAATTTTAAAATTTAAACGATTAGTTTCTAAATCTGTTTTTGTTTTGTCTGTTCGATAGGGGAAAAGTTACAGATGTTTAAAATATTATTAACCTCTCAACAGATACCAGAAGTAGGAAATCGAAAATTGACTTATAACTTACTTTTACCGCTAGTGTTCGCAGTTTCAACCCGTAGTAAATTAAAAAACAATTTTTCTGATAATTTTTTTTTACTATTTTATTGATGGACGGCAATTTCGATCTTTTAATTCAACTTTTATGATTGGCAACATCTGTTTTGGTTTGCGTCTTACAAAAATTTTGCTCACAAATTTCTTCTGAAAATTTTTTTGTTTCAATTGTAGAATTTTTACTCTTCAATTGTTTCTGAGCATTCTGCTTTGAGTGTTATTTACTTATGCCTTAAAGACCCGCGAATTGTTTTTTTAATATTAAGTTCTTCTGGTTATTAATACTATATTAACCCCAATGAAACTGGGGAAAATAATTACAAAACTCCCCGCTTCCCCCCTAGAACGTAGACGGTACTCTCACGAGATCGTGCGGGTTGGGCGTTTTCTGTGAAATCAGCACCTGTCAAATTTTACATTTTTTAGCTCTAAGTGGAAGGAAGAAAGGCACTTAATTCAACTAAAATTGTTTCAAATAAGGAAATTATTGATGTAAAATTAATGATTTTATCGATTCATTATTTATTTCCTGTGGAAATCTTTAAATGGAAGTTTTTGATATGTTTGGAAGTGGAAATGTTTTTCCTTTTGGCTATACATAAATATACATTGCACTTAAAGATTGCAATACCGGAATACCGGGATACCGAATACTGGTATTCATAAGTTTAATTACTGGTTTTTCGGTATTTACTAGAAATTTTTCAAAAAGTTTCTTTTTGTTCAGTAATTGCCCACATAGCAAAATATTATATGTCTTTGTGTTTATGTTATAGTGTTAATTATTGCACCATGATTAAAATATTTACTTCCATTTCAGAAGGTGAAGATATTATATATATAAACGCTTTTATTCCTCTCATTCAATTGCTCTTATTTTTATTTTTCCTAGCTGGTTCTACAGTTCTAAGACAACTCATTAAATCCACCATCTGATTTTTTTTCATTGCCAGATATAACGGGATAAAAGACATTAATCTGAGCTTAAAAAATAGAGATTATAAAAATCATTTCTCTGACGAGAAAGAACTAAATACACTAATCTTAACTAAGTTCTCGTTGAAAGAGGAATAGCATATCCAAGGGCTGTCTTCCTTCATCCATCAACACCTGTTACTAAAATGGCTCCCTAACGGGTAAAATTAAATGAATACAAAGTTGCATCGTACAATCAAGAGAAGTTATAAAATATCTCAATCACATACAGGGCCGCCGCGTGGGTATTAGGCGCCCTTGTTCAAGTTGAAATTTGGCACCCCTTTATGGGGCTCTGTTGCACTCTTATGAAGTGCTACAAATAAAATAAAAAATACTCATTTATATAGTATTCGAAATCTGACTTTCGAACTGAAAAGCTTTAAAATTATAATATTAAAACACGTTTGTCTTATTGTTTTTTTGATTATTTCATAAATTTTAATAACAAAACAAAGCAAAAATGATGTAAAATATTTTAAGTAAAATATAAAAATTAGAAAATATATTCAAATATTGATTTCCCTAGCTTTAGCAGCAATAAATGCTTGTATCAATTCCTTTATATTTAATTTATCCAAAATTTCGCTCTCTATAGATATAACTGACAAGTCCGATAATCTCTCCTGCGCCATAGTAGATCGCATGTAATTTTTTATAATTTTAAGTTTTGAAAAACTTCGTTCTCCATTAGCCACCAAAACTGGCAGGGTTCAAGAAATCCGTAAAGCTAGTGCAATACTTGGAAATGTATCGATAAGAGATTGTTTTCTTAAATATAATTTAAAACATCAATAGGTGACAAATATCCTCTTTGGTAAAACATCGGAAATATTTTATTTCTTCAAACAAATTTAATCCATCTATGTCCTTTTCATTAATATTTTTAGTATCCGTTAATTTTCGTTCTAATTCTTCACAATGTTTTAAAATTTCATTGTCACTTCAGTTTTTTTAAATTAGGTAAAGTACCTTGAAGTAATTGTAATGTTCTTTTAATTGACTGAAACTTTCTGAAATTGAAGAAATAGCAGTGTCTAATATTATATTGTAAAATTCAACCCTAAACTTTGTCTTGGATTGTTGATTGGTTCGTCGATTTGTTCATCTTGAAACAGTTTCTTTTTAAACCTGTTTCGACTTCGTGGAAAATCAGTATCCACCCCCAAATCATCAGAAACGATACTTTCATTGGCAATTGCATGTTCATACGCTTCATCTGATCTACGATTATCTGAAGTAAATTTCAAATGCGTTACGATATGAGTAGGGTATTCCAGAGTAATATATTTCTCAAAAAGTAAGAATAATTTTAACACAAATGTGCGTATTTCAGTAACCAAATGTTCAGTGAATAATCTGGTTACCATAAATTTGAATTTTTAAATCTTTGTATGATAAAGATATAAACAATATTATATTCAGAATATGACGAATTCTGCAAATATAAATCACATCACAAATGTTGTACAAAAAGGTCAATGAAATTTTCAACAAAGAATAATTCTACAAAATTAAGGCAAAAAATTTCCTATTAACCAGCCTTTCTATCATTTACACAAGATGTAAACATTAATTTACAATCAACTTTTGTTTCCTTGTTTATTATGAAAGCAAATCTTTCTGTTTCTGAAAGCTAGTTTTTCTGTAGTATCATTTGAATCAAAAATATTTTACCGCATTTATTTTTATTATTTTTTTATAAAAAAAATTCAGAGAACTTATAAAGTAAAATGAATTCTAGACTGGGGATAGGTATACTTTCAAGAAAGAATCAGTTGTTAGTGAAACAACAATTCGAAAAATTCAGACACCTACTTGATATGAGCTTCCAGGAAAAAGGTCCCCCATCCCAGCAACAGTCGCGTTAAGACTGTCATGCTCCAATTAATATTTTTTATATTATTTAAATCAAGTTTTTTTTACACGCAGGTATAGCATTTTCCATTCTTTCAAAAATAAAGAAATATTATGGATATTTTTTATTTATTTTTATTTCTATAGCTCAATGCAAGTGCGATCAGTGTCAAAATATCATTGCTAGGAATTAAACATTGAAGTTTGTCGTAGTCTCCCACTACCCCCAGGGTTATTAATTACCCTTTGTATATTATCTATGATTGGATATGTAGGATTCATAATTAATGACTACTCAAATAATAAATCACTTATTTATTATTTCCTTAGGATAGAAATTCACAATTAATAATCAACTTTAAGAACAATAAATTATCATGGAGTGCGATCAGGATTCAATTACGGACGACGGAATACTAACTGATATCACGAGGGGAATGACGCATACAATCAAACTACACATTTAAATCTAATCTACAAAAACTACAGACCCGATATCTTCTTCGGAATGAACTTGGAAAGTAGTAACATCTATGAAGTGGCTTCAATCCAGGATATCTTCAATTACGCTTGAACCAAATTAATGAATCTTTTTCAATAATCTACTTTCCGCTATCAAACTTCACTTAGTTGAACTAAATTCTTAGAAACACCTTCCTAAGCAATCACGTAGTTTACTTCTTCAATCCAAACACGGAGTCCTCCTCTATCAAACCGCTTAGTCATCTTCCTACTCTTCATTTCATTTCTCCCTTTTATATCTCTTTCGAACTCGCTAAACCCGAAACTATCTTATTTGCATAAGTCACACTTTCAGCTCTCAGCGGGGATTGGTCAAAATAAATACAATTTAAAAGTTTTTAAGAGAAGGTTAGTGAAACGCGTAAGCACCCGTCACAACCCCCCTCCTAGAAAAAAAGCGTGACTTATTGAAGGTCTAAACGACCTGCAAGAATTCGCTTAATTTACCTAACATCTGAAAAACACTGAAACTGCACAAATTTGAACTACTCTAGAATGCCTGAACTTGTAAAAAATTAACTCACGAACTTTATAACGCCTGCAATTTCTGAACTTGTAGAAAGTTTTAACTCTCTAAGTTATAAACTTTAATTAAACTAACACACAGAAATGATTACTCAAAAGGGGTACTCCACTTCAATTTATTGTTCTTGCACATGTTTAGGTTTCCTACAGTGCATCCCATTCGGGCGAAGATCAGGGGAAAACCTTTCAAGGAAAAAACCCTGATCATGCACTTTACTTAAGTGCTAATAAATATAAAAAATTTTACAACAGTATCTTCATACGACATCAAACTTTCATCACATCACTATGTTCAGGGACTGCTGCCCTGAAAGGAAACCTTGTCAATTTTTCTAAAACATGACATTAAATGCACAGAACTTTTATACAGCTTCCTTATTGACATAAAATATGGCATACATTATATTATATATATATATAGTTTAATAACAAAATAACCCTTATCTAGTTTCATTTTCAAAAATTCCCATTCAATCGCGCTGCGCTGTTAATGTTTTTTGTTAGTATTCCTAATTACGCCACGCCCAGAAACCAGACACTACTTATACATCTTAATAATTACACACAAAATATATACATTTTTTTTACATAGAATATATTACAACAAACAATACAAGTAATCTCACATATAAAGCCACGTCTTTAATGTGTAGCAAAACAATTGCAGTTCAACAAATGTTTTTCCACAATTTGGAAAAAAATTAAATACAAAAGTCTTTTCAACTGATATGAAAATGCACACGATAGATTCGCCGGTATTTCATAGTAAGCTATATTGTCATCGATATTATTGATAAACTCAGACACATTTTCTTTACCCGAAAAAAATAATTCCGGCAAAACTCTAAATCCTGCACCTGCTCTTAATTCCGGTATTTCGTTTGGGCGCCAGTGTCGTAGTCTCCCACTACCCCCAGGGTTATTAATTACCCTTTGCATATTATCTATGATTGGATATGTAGGATTCATAATTAATGACTACTCAAATAATAAATCACTTATTTATTATTTCCTTAGGATAGAAATTCACAATTAATAATCAACTTTAAGAACAATAAATTATCATGGAGTGCGATCAGGATTCAATTACGGACGACGGAATACTAACTGATATCACGAGGGGAATGACGCATACAATCAAACTACACATTTAAATCTAATCTACAAAAATTACAGACCTGATATCTTCTTCGGAATGAACTTGGAAAGTAGTAACATCTATGAAGTGGCTTCAATCCAGGATATCTTCAATTACGCTTGAACCAAATTAATGAATCTTTTTCAATAATCTACTTTCCGCTATCAAACTTCACTTAGTTGAACTAAATTCTTAGAAACACCTTCCTAAGCAATCACGTAGTTTACTTCTTCAATCCGAACACGGAGTCCTCCTCTATCAAACCGCTTAGTCATCTTCCTACTCTTCATTTCATTTCTCCCTTTTATATCTCTTTCGAACTCGCTAAACCCGAAACTATCTTATTTGCATAAGTCACACTTTCAGCTCTCAGCGGGGATTGGTCAAAATAAATACAATTTAAAAGTTTTTAAGAGAAGGTTAGTGAAACGCGTAAGCACCCGTCACAAGTTTCTTTAAAAAATACTTCAATACCAGTACTACCTTAAGTACTACTTTTTGGAATTTCATGTTTACACTAATAATTAAACTTTATAAAACTGTCCTTTCATAGAAAAGTGTGATTTGGAAGATGTATTCAAACAAAGAAAACAAATATTGATGCATATTTATCAACATAAAAGTAGTATAAAAGTCCATTGAAATATATGTATAAATATAGACCAAAATCTTAAAATTAACTGATGTAACACGGAAAATTTACAAAATAAAAATTTTTTTAATTAGATTTCATTAAGCTAGACATTACTTTTATTGCCTCCTTTGTAAAGGAAAACAAATAATAAATGTATGTTTTGAATAATATGATAACAAAATGTTAATGATAAAATTATTATTTTAATATGATAAAAACCCAAGGGAAAATACAAAACAAATCAAAAGTAAATTCATAATTACCGTTTGCAGTTATAAAGGAATGAAATAAAGTTGAAGAAATTACTGATTTAAAATTGCGTTAACTCTCTCTCTCTCTCTTTGAAAAAAAGTGATTTCCTGAAGGCAGTGGCGTGGCTAGGTATTTAAAGGTCCTGGTGGGAAAAAAAATGAGGGCTCTATCTTGGTTGAATTCTCTCTAGTAAAAAAGTAAAAATACGGGAATATTTTAAATATACACAAAGTTACAATTTTTACTTACTGTCTTCTCTTTCTTGGTGCTATTTGCGCTTAAACGCACCTCACATGTTTTTTTTTTTAATCTATAATTTTAGTTTTATAATTTATCTAATACGATTTGTATGTGCTCGAGTATTTACTGACGTTAAAAGGAAGCAGAAACGAAATGCTACGCTATTAAAGGTCGTTGGAGAATCCCTAGCTATTAATTTATTCGGGAGGATCGAACCCACATCCAACAGAGGGCTTAGAGGTACAAAATAGCCTACCGAGATAGACAGTAAATGATACAAAAAATATTCATGAACAAGAAAATTTAATACAATATTATTATAATTATTTATATATATATATATATATAAAACATATCTGCAAAAGAGCAGAAGAGGGGGGGGGACAAAATTACATCATACGAGAAGATTGCGAAATATTGAAACAGGCAACTAGCTTACTATGAATCATATTGTTATTAAAAATAGAATGTAATTAGGAAAGAATTGCTTCTTGTGTAGGTTGTTAAGATGTAATAATATGTATGGTAAGAGTTTTTATGGAACTTGAAGTTTATTTTCAAATAACAGTCTATAAACAAAAATGAAAATATTGAAAATAACAAGAACTTTTCAATAAGTAAAGTTCGCAACACTGAACAAACAACGAAAAGAATTTAGGTAAATTTCCTACAAATTCGAAATTACTTTCAACTGAATTGCGGCGATTATTATGTTATGTGTTGCAACCTTTTATATTCATATCTTAAATTTGGAAGAAATCGTAAATTCGGCTGCCCTTGTGTATAGATATCCTGCTTAGAATCTAAAAAAACTCATGATACCAAAAAGAGTGTTGTAGATCACGATAAAGCAGTGTTTCTCAAACTTTCAATATTTGCGACCCAGTTTTCAGTCATAATTTTCATCGCGCCCCACTTCTTACACTAACAATGTACTGAATGCAATTATAATGTACTTTGATGGTAAAACTACGATGCAATACGACTTTAATTATGAACACACTAATTAGATAAATAGTAAGTTTTGTAAATAAATTTTGTATATGACAAGCCCAAGAGAGTCACTAGTAATTACTGAACTTTTTTTTTATTGAGTATTGCTAAATTAATTATCAAATACTTTGTGCAGAACTGATACATTTATAAGTAGTGCATATTATATCAGTTTGAATGTGTATTTCATTTTTTATTATATAAGAATATATGTTGCTTTATAATTATTTTATTTTCAATTTTTCGTAATATGCTCGCGCTTCCCCCCTTCCCCTTCAAGTAGGGTTATCACGCCCTCCTTTGGGGGCGTGCCCCACAGTTCGAGAAACGCTGCGATAAAGATTTTATTTCGAGATTTGAGAACAATTTAATAACAGGTATACATGACACAAAATATGAATTGGGGAAGAAAAGCCAAGCGATTTACATAATAATTTGGCCAATAGTGAAACGAAGATTTGATAATTTAGATATAAAAATGAAAGAGAATAATTGGCTTTTTAATAAACACTGGGTGGCTGCACGTTCTCTGTAATTTTAATTTTTTTCACTTTTTTTTTACCTTTCAATTTTTTGCGCCCCCAAATCTTTTTCGTCCTAGGCATGTGCCTCAGCGGAAAAGGGGGCTTGGTAGAGGGGGGTACGTTACGCCACTGGACAACGGTCATCACATCACTTTTGCCAATTGACATGCAGTTTGAAATTAACTGTTTTTCAAACGGAATGTACGGGAATAATATTTGGCGACATTAAAATTATCCGGATCATGATCTTATTAAGACGGAGTCGAGAACGTAATGAGGCCCCCACTGAGAGCGAGGTCCTGGACCCGGGCCTAGTTGGCCCATGCCTTGAAACGTCCCTAACTACAATACAATACGACTTTAATTATAAACCGCACAATTTATCAAGATAAATATTTTGTATATGACAAGACCAGGGGAGTCACTAGAAAAAACTTGTTTTTAATTGAATATTGATAACTTAATTATCAAATACTTTGCGCAGTACTGATACATTTATAAGTGTTGAGTATTATATCAGTGGGAATTTGTATTTTATTTTTTATTATATAAGAATGTATTTTATTTTGTAATTATTTTAAATTGTAAATTATTTTATCAAATTGATAATTATTTTAAATCTTTTGTTTTCGATTTTTTGCGATACGTTCGCGCTTCCAAGTAGGGTTATCACGCCCTCCTGGAGGGCGCACTCCACAGTTTGAAAAACGCTGCGATAAAGATTTTATTTCGAGTTTTGAGAACAGTTTAATAACAGTATACATGAAGCAAAATGTGATTTGGAGAAGAAAAATCAAGCGATTTACATAATTTTATAAAAATGTACATATTTTATCATTGCAAACAAAACAAATACGTTGAGCCACAACATCTTCTCAGCATATAATGAATAAAAATTTATGCGAATACAAATCATTCCCAATTCCTGTTGTTACATGTTACAAATTCTTAGATTTTGAACGCATTCCGAAAAAAAGCGCGAATTCCACACGGAACGTGTTTTTATTGTTGGTATCGGAAATCAAATTTTGTTTTACACAAACGAAAACAATCCGCAGAAACGAAAACAAAATTAAATTAAAATATAAAATTCAAAAAAATAAAATCTTATTTTATTGCTAAAAAAATATAAAACATGCAAAATTGCAAGTTTTTTATTAACAACTTTTATGTAAGTAACATTAAATTAAAAAAAACTATAAGTACTATAAATTTTGGCGCCCCCTGCCCCAGGCGCCCTTGTGCGGTGAACAATTTTGCCACCCCCACGCGGCGGCCCTGATCACATACAAGGCCAAAACTGTCCTATTACAGATCAGAGCGATACTGCACTGATATTCATAGTCTGCACTAATAGTCTGATATTCGTATCTGATAAACCAAGGTTGTACTTGTGAATAAAATGCGTAATAATTCGATATTTTCAAAACTGGTGAATTTGTAATTCACATTGTATCATATTTTAGGGTTCAAAATGTTTTTCAGGTTCATTATATATGTATATATACTCATAAATAATAACCCATAATAATAAATAAGAATAACTTTTAAAAACATTAAAAAATCAGTTGATAATACTTTGGTTGGGTTTCATAATTTATATGATGAAAAGAATATGATGGTACAGTGTAGAAAATGTTCTAAAGTTATGAAGAAAAGAGACTAACTAAATCAAATTTGATCAAGTTTATTGTAAATGTTCTCAACTTTTTTTACCCACAAACCAATCTACATTCAGAAGAATTTGGTACAATTATCGAAGATGATGATGATGATACTAAGCCAATAGTGAAAAGGAACTGTCTCTTGAACAAAAATTAGAATTAGCAATAACTAAAAAAATTTCAACAAACCAAAATACAGTACAGAAATCAGCTATATCCAAAATCATCCGAGAAGAAATCGATTTATTTGAAGATGAGGTATTTAGAGGTAAATTCTTGGAAAAAGTACATCGCGCATTGCTAACAATACCACCAACTTGCGTAGATGCCGAAAGAGCGTTTTCGACAGCTGGTAACTTTTGCACAGAATTACATATGTTCCAGACTTATTCAGTAGAATTGAAGCATTATGTTTTTTAGGAACACGTTTCAAACATTTAACCTTTAAATCAGTGATTCCCAAAGTGGACTATTTTGACCCCCAGGGGTCCATGATGATCTCCCAAGGAGTCTACATCAGCTGAAAATTAATTTGGGGTCTATGTGGTACTGGCTCTCAATCTAGATCGTGACTTTAATTTTAAAAGAAAATTTTTATAATCAAGTGTAAACCAAATTTTGCCTACTTAACAGATTTATTTACTAAATTTCAGGAGGTTAATTTGCATTTTCAAGGTAACAGCAAAATATTTTTTAAACAAGAGCATTTTAGCTTTTCTTTTCTGATTTAAGCTAAAGAAGAAAATACTTGAGGTCCCGAATTTTCTAAATTTGTCACAGACAATCTATCAAAACGTTTTAACCTACGTTAAACTTTTAAATGCCTTTTATTCAGATTTTGAAATCAGGTTTTAGAATGCTTTGACTGTGGCAATACTACAGTAGGCCATGAATTCATATGGTTTTGTTGAAAAAAATGTCATAATAAGAACTAATAAGCACTAACGAAGATCTTTCTTAGAAACGGATGCCAGCAATTTTGGCTATAAAAAGTCAAATCTGTTATTTATCCCGACTTGTGGAATATCGTGAGAAAGTTTTTCATTGCTTTTCCAAGAGTGAAGGAATTTCAGCGCTGTTGCCAATATCGAAAAAAAAACTGTACACTACTAACAGAGCAGATTTAAAATTAAACCAGACAAGATTGATACCAAAAATTGAAAATTTGATACTGTAGTGCTAGAGATTCATCCCTCCCATTAAAATTATTTGTTTGTTTAGTTAAATTATTTATTAATTATTTTAATTTAATTAATTAGCATATGCTTTTTAAATTTTAAACACTATTTCATTACAGTTAGAAATTTAATTCTTTTAAAGTAGGAGTAGTAGTACCAGCTGTTAAAAAGAATTAAAGTTGATAAATATGCAAAAATTCAATATTAATTAAGCAGGGGTCTACCTCAAATCGAAAAACATGGCAAGGGGTCTACGAGACAAAAAAGTTTGGGAACCTCTGCTTTAAATCAATAAGAACCTTTCAATAATTTGTAACAGTACCACTGACTGAATAGTGATTTTTCACTTTTTCGTGATTTAAATAAATAAGATGTTCCTTTAATTATTTATATTTGGGATTCATTACATACTGTTATAATTTATAAATTGACAAATTATTTCAGTGATATTTGCACTCTCTAATTTAACTGGCAAGTAATATTAAGAAAAAAGCACCTGTGTTTTCTTTCTTTTTATTTAATTTCTAATACCGGTATTAAAGCCGTTATCCCGTTATTAAGTTCTAAGAAATACCGAATACCGGTATTGAACTTTTGATCCGATATATTGCAATCCCTAATTGCACTTTTTACAACAGGTTTTTGGACTGCTTTCATAGTTTTCAAATCTGCACTTTCGAAGTCTTGAAATGTCATCAACACATCGAAAATGGCTATACGTGGAATGGCCAGTATAAAAGGTATGACATGTGTAGCAGGTGGATCATTACACTTCGATTTTTTTGCTAGTGGAATCACACACACAGTACTGCTATCTTCATCATCTGTTAAAATACTTTTGTTAGTAGGTGGAGAAGCTGTTACGCTTCATTTATATCTTAACTTAAATTTTAAGCGATCCATTTTGATTTTGGGAGGAATTTTACTTGATATTGCATCTTGTTTGCACTGAAACTAAAAATTTACAACAGCTAAAACAATAAAATGAATGGGTTCAAGAAACTTTTATGATAAAGAATGATCCAAAATTGTCTTTCTATTTCAAATATTTCTCATGTTTTTCTTCATCACTCTCATATGAACTTGATTCTCCTTTCAATATACTTTTGTTCGCAGTGCTGTCATCATTCGAGAGATCACTATGTTCTGATCTTTCAACCTGATTTATTCATCAATTGCAAAATTTCTTCTTGTATGAGAATTTTTCTTCTTTTAGACATCTGAAAAAGATTTCGGTTAAAAGTTAGCACAGTATTCCATGAAAAATAATAAAATGTATCGGAAAATTTTATTATTAAAAATATATATATTTAATTTACACCATACTTAATTTCACCACAAAAACCCAGATTTTTTTTAGGGGGGGAAAGAGATATGGATGCAGATATCTGTCTAAAGGATGAAAATGCCACTCCTTTAATCAAGTGTGTGAAAGAGAAAATTAACCGCAAAAAAGAGCCAGATTAAGAAAAAAAGGATTTAGTTCATGGCAAACCCAAGGAAATATGGTTTTAATTATATAACAATGTATTTCATTTTTATTTAGGCTTCTATAAACATTATTGAAACAGAAAAGAAAACTCATATGGCAACACTTACCTTTATAGTTGCAGTGACTCAAGTAACGCCCAACCCGCACGATCGTGAGGATAACGAAATCCCGAGTCCTACAAGAAATATTAGTAGAGTTTAATTGACATTTTTTCGATTTTACAATTATTTAAACATTAGTACAAAAATATGTATCTAATCAATAAGAAATATATTGATAATTACCTTTTTTACGACAGAGAAAAAGAAGACTTGTTTTCGTTATACTTAAAAACAAAGCTAGATTATCCAGCTGAAAGTAAAATATGGACTACAGCCACCGTCTGTTGATAAAAAGTGATACTTGACACTTTCTGCAAACACGCTCAACCGTTGGATTCGGGATTTTCTTACATACGACTATTCCAGAAGCAAAAACGTATCAGAATGTCTAACCCGCCCGATCGTGTGGATTGGGTTTTTAAGGGTTATAACGGAAAACAAAACATTCAAATCAACTTCTTGAAAAAAAAAATTTGCTGTTAATATATATATACAGCGTTTCTCAAACTGTGGGGCGTGCCCCCTGGGGGCGTAATAACCCTACAAGGGGGTCTCAAAAATATCGAAAATAAAAGTTTAAAAAAAATTATTTACTGTGAAATGAAGTAAAACAAAATGCTTTCTGACATGATAAAAAACTCACATTTACATTGATATAATTTAAGCATATCATCTGGCGATATTACGTCATGGAAAATAAGAGCTTCAACATGCTTATTAGCTATCTTTGATCCCATAACCAAATAAAGAAAAATATTTTGTTTGATTTGCTGCATACCCACGAGAGAGATAAGAGATTTTTTTGAAGTAAAACTTCTTTACGCACGCTTGACTTAAGGAGTAAGCTGGTGAATGAGTCACGAGAGCGTTACAAAAAGTGTGATCGGGCGAGGCGAACGGAAGTTGAGAGGGAGATATAAGTTAGTGAAGATAGAAAGAGATAGAGTTACGTTTCGTATATTACTGTAGGGGCAAGAGAGAGCTCACACTGTCAAAGTAATGCAATATCTTCATCATTACTCACGAAAATTGGTAATGGCACGATATTAACAAATGACGAATTATCAATTAATGAATCGCGATTCTTTACAAAGGAACAGGTTGATTAATCATGTCCACATGGAATTCGTCTCTTTCTTACTAAAAATTCCGTCAATGAATACAGTAATGCGATACTGCAATGTGCGGATAATAAAATAGCATCAATAGCAAAAGAATTATTTTTTTGTATGTCACAGTACTGAACATGGAGCTTTTGTCAAGAAGAAATAACACAAAATGTCAGTTATCGATACTGGCGGTTTACCGTAAGAAATTGTTTTCGTTCTGCACAAATCGTACATTATCGCCGCAAACATCGATGTATCAGATGGATTGGAAAACGGTGCAGTTGGTAAATTAGTACATATTGAACAAAACGAACAGAATGAAGTTACACGAGTATGGTTAACTTTTGAGAATTCACGAAAAGTTGGTGAAAACACTTCGATGAAAAGCTTCCGGTTACGTTGCGACACATAATATTGATAAACATGCCGTCCCAATAGAACGCAGAACATCTACCATTGCCATGAATAATAACAAATTAATAAACGCAAAACAAAATATTTTTTCTTCAGTATCAGGATGTGCCATGACAATTCATGAATCTCAAGATGAAACATTCAATGAAGTTGCTTACGAATATCAAAGGACTCATTCTCTACCATTACTACACACATGTTGCTCTATCCCTAGTTACTAGTATTAAAGGACTGTACATAGAACCAAAAGACAATGATAATAGATTTTATCATGGTCGGAAAAAATGAGACATCGATCACATCTTTACAAGATGAATTTCGCAGTTTATCGTTGAACACATTGTCAACAACAGGAAAAACGACTCTTGATTTCATGAATGGTAGAAAAAAGTTGTCCATGGTTACTTTCAACTGCCAAAGTGTCAGAAAACACGTGTTGGACTTGAGCGATCCCGTAATTGATTCAAGCAATATTTTGTTTCTATCAGAAACCTGGTCAAATAACGATGAAAATGTTAACATCCCGAATTTAATTGTAATTTGAAATTTAAGCGTAAAAATGTTACATCCGCAGAAGTGGCAATTTATCAGAAATCAAATGATGTTTCAAATATAGTAATTTCGAACATAGACCTTTTATTACGATATATTCATGAAATCGATATTGGTCAATCATCAATAGATGATATATGCGCTGTTCAATGTGTTTTGGACGATGGAACAAACATCATAATGGTAGTTGGTTACATTTCGCCCAATAACACAGTTAATAGTATTACAAAGTTTTAAAAAAAGACTTATGGTTTACAGTCGAGTAGGTTATGGAGAAAACTAGCATACGTTGCCACTAATTATAGCAGGAGATTTCAATGTTAATTTCGTGGCCGAGGATGTACAATTCTTGGTAAACTTTCTACAAGGTAAATTAGAACCGCGAATTAATGAATAAAATTAATAATAACCGAAATGAGTCTACCACAAGACATAGAACAACAATCGATGCAGTTTTCTATAGATGCTTTTCTAATTTTCATTCGAAAATATATGTATCTTATTTCTGTTACCATAAGCCTATTGTTTCGATCTTACAATCAACCACAGTAATTACTGTTGCATCAGATAAAGCAAATAATGAATAAAAATAAAAAATATATTCAACAATATTAATTTATCGATGAAAACCCATAATAAATTTAAATATTTGTAGAAAATTAATATATATATATATATATATATAGATAGATAGATAGAGCTAAAGAAGTTTTAATTCTTCCATGTGGTCGAAATCACACTAACTTTTTATTATGTTTTCTTTTTTTCCTAAAATGCTACTCTTTCAGAGAAAAAACAAAGCCCAGAAACCAAAAAATTCAAAGAAGATTAAAAATTAATCACTATCATTATTATTGAATTACTGTACATTAGCTGTAGGAAGACTTTATTCACTTTCACCCAAGAAGTAAGTACATTCGCTGATCATCTGATTGACCTTCGAATTTAATTGGTATCCCTCTTATGTGTTTATTTTCATTTAGGGAGATTGTAAATAATGTATTTCTGTTGCGTTAAAAATTATGTATAAATGAATAGTTTTCATTATATTTAGAGTCACTTTGATTATAATACAAGTATAAAATTGTTTTAAGAATATTATTACAATAAAATACTATTTAAATGCAATATTTTAACAAAAAATGAACTTAGAATTAATTTTCAAAAATTTCTCCTTTCATGAAAAATGCTTCTATAATAATAATATTTTGCTTATATCAAGCAAAGATTTCTCCACAGTGCCTAAACTAGGATTTTTATAAAATTCCTATTATTTTCAAAATTACTACCAATTAAAAAAAATTATCGTTTTTTTCTAAAATTTCTCCACTCTGTTGTATTAAAATATGGATAAATCCACTTCGAAGTTATATATTTAAAAATAATCCTAGTTCAGGCCAGTACAGAGGTCTGAGGCAAACTATTATTATTATAGAAGCATTTTCCATTAAAGGAGAATGTTTTGAAAATAGGTAATTCTATGTTCATTTTTTGCCAAAGTATTGCTTCTGAATAATTTTTTACTGTAATAATATTCTTAAAATAATTTTATACATGCGTTCTAATTGTAAGTGACTCTAAATATCATAAATATTATCCATTTTTATACGCTTTTGCAAAATAACAATTACGAATGTAGTCGAATACCTTAAATGTCATTTTGTAATCTATTCTAATTTAAAAATTAAGAGAAAAGGGAAAAATAATATTATAATTATCTTATTACTTAAAAGTAATTTAAATTACTTATAAGTAATATATACAAAATTTAATACTTATCTTGCAATTTGTACGGTTAAAATCGTATTGTAGCTTTAGCGTCAAAGTGCATTATTATTGTATAAGAGGCGCGAAAAAAATTAGATTGAAAATTGGGTCACCGATACTTAAAGTTTGAGAAGCACTGTGTTAACAGATTCACTAAAACAATGGAAGTAGCAAATGTCCAACCTTGTAATAAGCAAAACTGGATAAATTGAAGGATTATTCACAGAACAAGAAACATTAAGCAAACAAAATATTTGATTTAAATATTTTTGAAAGTGTGTTTTCCAATGTCTACTTCCCCAATTGTTTTGAGAAGAATTTGTACCTGCATGAAGATTCTACGTTAAGACTATGTAACTGTAAAAAAGCTCTAATGCAATTTTATTGTTCTTCTTCCAACTACTGAAAGGCTAAACAAGAAAAGTGTCATTAATTTGCAATTTATTTGTGGAATGCAAGTTATTGGAAGAGGACATTCGCGCGCGTCAGTGAAAAGGCTATGTGCTACGGTGATTATGCCAAATGGAGCATATAGACTTTGGGAGAAAAAGCTTTTAGCTGCTGCTACATCATCAACTAAAGATGTTACGAACTCTCTGTTTTGGAAGGGAAAAGCATTACAAAATGTTTCAACATGTCAGTTGCAGAATGTGGTTTATCTGTTGATGGCAGAGATGTGAACATTCCTCCCTAAATGCTTGGTATAGCAGCTTTATCCATCGACACTGGGAAACTTCTAGATTTGGAAATAGTGCCAAAGTTTTGTAGAATTCAAAAGTCCAATTGCGCATGCGTGTTCCTGTAATCATCTGGGATTTACTTCAAACAGAGAATCTGTTGATGGGCGAACAGAATCTTTATACGTCCTTGTATCACGAGATCCTTAAGATAATTTCTATGATGATGGTAATTTCCAAGGAAACCTTACTGTGAAAGATGTATATTGTGCTATAGTGTCATCAAATATGAGGGCATAAGGTACATCCAAAAAAAAAAAAGAGTGAGTAGCCGGCTAAGAAAACTTTAAAAAAAGCCAGAAATACCTCTGCGGTAAAGTAAAACCTGCCAATGTATGATTGATAAAATTTAAAATTACTACGGCGCTGCCAAAAGAAGTAATATTTATGACATCGAGGCAATGCAAAGTGCTATGTTTCGAGGAATATCGGCGTTTTTTCAATGTTGTCCAAGCCATGAAAAACCCACGCAAGGACAGTGTCCAACCGGAGCTGATAGTTTGTGTGCATATCAGCTCTCAAATGCTACAAGCAATCAATTTACAGAAAAAAGCACAGGCAATTCTGTAAAACATTTAACTCGTATTGTTAAACCTGAGTACATGAAGTTGTATGATAAACAGTTATTAAGGTGCTTCCTCGATAAGATACAAATTGCAAATGATTCGCTCAACGGCTGTTTGTGGCAAATGGTACCGAAAGAAACTTTTATTGAGCTAAAAACCTTTTCTTTGGGTGCCTATATTGCTGTTATTATTTTTAACAACGATCTTAATGGCTTGTTAGGTGTTTGGAAAACCCTCTGCATAAATGCAGAGTATGCGTACTGTATCCTGTGTGACTATAGGTCATTCGACATCATTCGTGTCATTGACTCGAAACAGCATTCTTTACCTCATTCAAAATCAGCCAGAAAAAAAATATTGACCAAACTAAGAGGAAATTTAACAAAATATCGAAATCTCAAAACGTGAAATATAAATAATATGTACTAGTCATAATGTATTTAAATATTGCATTTATGAAGTTAAAATTCATTTTTCACAAAACTATTGTTTTGTACAATTCATAGCATTTCAAATGTGATATCTAAAGAACCAGTAGAGATACTTGTATAAAATTTTACACAACACGATAAATTACTACAAGCTAAAAAAATGAACACTTTTTAGCGATTTTATAGTTGGATTTCCTTATAACAGTATCGAAAATATCATTGATATCCATACTTTGTAGCTTCGATGAGCCATAACTTTTGATTCAAAAGAAACAATTTAAAACTTGTTGTCCGTTCTCTAAAAATATATTTTAAAAATGTGTTGACACATTTTTTTTTTTTTGTGTGTAAAATATGAATTATTTTTGTTTTTAAAAAAATAGAAAATAAGCCCAAATTTCAAAATTTAATTAAAGTTTATTTAAAAACTAAAATTTTTGTGAATTGCTCTACAAAAATATAAGTAAAAATTACTTTCTCAAGCTTCAATTGAAAATATCTCCTAACTAATAATCTCTTAAAAAGAAAATAATCTTCAAATGAATTCAACTGACATAATTTATTTTATAGAAGGTAGTGAAATTTTTGTCATAATTTCATGTGTACCGGAAATAATAACATTAATTTGTTAAACAAGAAATGAAATCTGGTTAAAAATGATAACAAAGTGTTTATGACAAACAAATAAAATAATGCAATAAATCATAAGAAATCACTACAGTGAAAATATACAAAATATAGTTATAAACCTAAGATAACTATAGTCATGATAGAATAGTCTTAGCCACAGTATATATATATATATATATATAGTTTAGAGGATGTAGAGTAAAAATAATACTTAATATAGTTTATGGATAGAGTGGACCAGTTGGCCAAAGAGGCAACTTGTCTGTGCCATTGCTCCACTGGAAGCACTTAGGCTGGGAAAGAACTGTTTCCACCTGGAACACAGAATTCTTGGCCTCGTCTAAAGCTTTGTGGACTAAAAAGTTTTTATCTATGTGAAAGGATAGGGATCAAACGGCAAGCACATTTTCTGGCAGTAAAAAGCTCCAATAATAATAAAAATTTCTATGGATATAAAGAAAATAATTGTTTAAAGAATAGTTTTCTTTGAATTTTGATTTTTGAAAAAAATACTCAGTTTTCTTCATTATTGCAAAATGAAATTTGGGTTTTCTATGTTAAAGTATAGGAAGTGAAAACATAAAGCAGACTTTAAAAGGAAAAAATTGATTTTTTAGAGTAGAATTAAATAGAATATAAGAAGGCATGCTTCCCTCTTTTAGCTAGTGTAGCCAGAATTAAGTTTTAGGTTTCTATTAATTAACTTTTTTTAAAAATTTTAAGTTCATTTTGAATTATTTTTGACGTAGTTAGGACTGTGTTGAAGAGATGCCCCCCCCCCTTGTTTTTAAAGCGAATTCATCCTTGATTACGAATACTTATTTTTGGCGATATCTTTCTGAAATATATTCGCCAGCTGAAATTATGGTAACTTGCAAATTGTGACAAATAGAGGATAATGGAAAAGATTTATGATGTACAGAGATTTAACATCTCAGTGCGGCTTATATTCGAATAAATATGGCAATATCGTGATTTAAAGTCTCTGTATCTTTAAGTTTGCCTTTTTTTCTATACAAAATTACTGTCTGCAGTGCCAATTTAAGCTCATTTCGGGCCCTGGAAGCAGAAGATCTAGAGCAGGGGTCGGCAACCTATGGCACGCGTGCCAGATGTGGCACGCGAAGCAATTCTCAGTGGCACGCCACCACTCTCTCTAAAAAATTATAAGATAAAGCTAAATTGCTCTGTCTCGTCTTTCAACGCCTCACGCATTTTTATATAAAAGTTTTATTTCTTACTTTCAGTTCTCTGCCATAAAGCGATTCTGCGGAATCAGCTTGCATGCAGTTTGTGTGCTTTATGTAAAAGAAAACATTTTTTGTGTGTTTAAATGTTACTCATTATTAGTGTTAAATATTAAACGCAAATCCAAACTATTGTGTAATACTGTTACAATGAAGTATCATCCATTACTGCTCAGTGAATAAAAAAAGAAAGTTGGTCCTTTACCCACCAAAAGCTTCGGCACCGACGAAAAAAGGAACAAATGTCTTGGGTATAATTCAAAATTCTGCTTAACAAACGTTTTGCAGCGGAAATATGATAAATAAAAATTGTTATTCTGTCAACATATTTAATTTGGATTGAAAATGAATTTGGTGAAAAAGTTGCTCGTGGGATAATTCGGTACGGGAAGGGAATCTAATTTCGTATCAAATGCTCTTTTAAATATATATGAAGAGCAATTACAATTTTTTGAGTGATGTATGTGTGCTTAAGAAATCATACAATTACTTTATTTTATTCTTTTGGTGTGAATCAAGAGTTAATAGAAATAAATATATATTATAGGTCACTATTTTTTTTCATATTCTTCTAATGTTCTTGATTAAACGTGCCAATATACGAATATTGAGTGCCATTATAGTCGAAAGGTGAATATAGTTTGAAGCACGTCGTGATTTTTAAGTTACTTATAACTTTGTCACGTTGTTAGTTTTATTGTGAAAACTTGTATTGTGTGTTTTGTATTATTATTGCGACAATTCTCATAGTTACATATTGAATCAAATGGCGAGTAAAACGAGAAAGCTTGGTGTTCACGGTTCTTGGATGAACGAATTTGGATTCGTTCAACAAAAATATCGCTCTGTATGTATGCCATGTCGCGAAAGTGTTGTATGTCGTATGTCAAGTGTACAAAGACATTTTCAAACGAAACAGCAGGTCACATTTACGAATTCTAATGAGAAATGTGAATTTTTAGAAAGTGCTGTTTCTGGATATAAAAAGAAAATTACATCTTTATGTCAAACAATTCCCGTTTTAGTTCCACCTATCTATGTGAACAAATGTTTTCTCATGAAATACGAGTATATTTTGAGTCCAAAGAAATTTATTAACAGCTGAACATTTAGAATTCTATGTCAAATTGAAAGTCACAATTTATACCCCAGATATTGCGACATTAAGTAGGGCTCTGCAAGGTCAAGGTTCACATTGAAATTTTAATTTTTTATTTAACTATGTTGCATGAACACTTATATTTTATGTTGTTTATTTCTAATTTTATAAATATTTTTAAAAATGCATTATACACGCCCAATTTTATATTTTATTTATATTGAAGAACAGCCATATATTTTACGTTTACTCCTTGTTTTAATAAAAATTCTTAAAAGATACATATTTATGTGTGCAATTTTAAATTTTTATTTATATCGGAGGAATTGTTATATTTTATGTTGTATATTTTTGTCAATCAATAAAGGTTGCCGACCCCTGATCTAGAGGCTCCCTTAGCACTGGAGGAGTGAAATTTATAACCAGAAAATCTGATTATGTACAGCCTATCTGGGGCCTTCATGGCCCCGGGCACTCGCTCCAAGCACCCAATGGATAAACCGGCACTGACAATCTAGCATTTTCTATGATTGAACATTTTTAATTCCCTAGTCAAGTCTTGACTAAATTTTTAATATAATAGATGCTGTGGTTTCATTGCGCAATACATTTTATACATAGCAAATTCAGAATTAAAGTTAATTCAAAATATATTCCTTATATATACAAGTATCAGCATAAAATATATCATGTCTATTATTATACAACGTTTTTATAAACGTTGATATATTTCAGAATCTGCATTGAGAAACAACGGGGGGAAATTTGTAATATTTATTCTTTTGTTTGTACTTTCTTCATTTAAAAACTGTCTGTATATTTTTGAAATGCACGTGATTCTATAGATACTGCTATTCAGAATTAAAATTAATGTAATGAAATTATTAATTGCGTATTTCTTTGGAAAAATATTTAATTATATTTTATAGATAAGAATTTGTCTAAGAAAAAAATTGAGACAATTCTATTTCTAATTTTCTATGTGGACTCGAAATATTTTTCTTATGAGGAAAATTTTTTTAATTAATTAAGTAGAACCAAAAGCGTAGAGCAGATTTCATGCACAATTTTCTCATTTTCAAACAATTAAATCTCTCCAGCAATGGCATTCAATAATTTACAAAATAGCTGTAAATTTATCTTTGGAGTTATCTTTCTGATTTTTTTCGAAATTTCGTAATTGTCCATACTTTTGGAGATTTTTGACGAATAATATCCATTACATATTTATCAACTTCCATGCTCTCGAAAATTAACACATTGTTGAGTAGTGCAGAGTGCCATTAAGAATTGTTCCGCGTGCTACATGTGGCGCGCGTTAAGTAGGTTGCTAACCCCAATTCTATGGTATAAAAGTAAAATTGTATTATACTGTTTGTTCATTTAATACAATAGATTAAAACGAGAAATTTAATTTTTTACTGCTTTAAATCCATCTATTCTTCCTTTGAAAATCATTTATTCAGAAAAACCAAACAGTTTTTTTTTTTTCGTTCTCTACATCACTTATCTAGATAATTGATCTTCAAACTGTTCTACAGAACCTTGGAGTTCCACGAATCACAATAAAAAAAATTGGAAAGAAAAATTACAAATGTGTATGCAAAATGGATTCAAATTCTCATGAAATTCGTATAACCCCAATTATCTAAAGATGATCTCATACATTAAAATTGTAAGCTGTTAGAACAGTTGAACTTTGTTTTGAAAAACTTTTTAAACTCTTATTGTAATATAATAAATGAATTTTTTTTAACTGTTTTTCTTTATCTAGTAGATTGGGAATCTACTATTGTTTGCTATCCCGAGTTCCACGAAGTAATTCTATACTAGTATATACAATGTTTTGAAATTTTCATTTGTGAGGAAAAAACCCTTACAATGAAGAGGGAACAATTTATTGACATATCTACAGATTAAATGCTAACATTTAAAGTTAAGCTAGAACTTGTAAATTTTAGGTTGCCAATTTATGCAAAATACGTAGAATTTCTCACTCAGCTATGAACATTTTAATGCCATTCACAAACATGTATTTAGTAAGTGAAAAATATTTCTCAACGCGAATGCCTACAAAAACAAAATTTAAAAGCGAATTAAGAGCGGAATATGAAATGCTACTGCACATAATTTCAAAAGTCCGAAAGTTTGTGCAAAAAATTATGAACACATATCTCAGTTACTAAATATAATGCATGCGTAGGTGACATTCGGATCACAAATGAGTAAATAACAATCATCAATGAGTAAATAACATTAAAATTACATCATAAAATTTGTTCAATAAAAAATAAATACGTTTTTAAAATTGTCTTTTATATCAAAAGTATGTTTATCTATTTACTTTAAATATTATTTTAAGATATATTTTTCTAAGTGTGGAATGAGATTCCCCCAAAACATCTTACAGTTCTAAGGGTCCCATGAGTCGAAAAAGTCTGACCATTGATTTTTGTCCAGAAATAAGATTTCCGTGGACAAGATTCACTGCTATTTTAACACCCTCCCCCTTGAAAAAGAAAAAATAACTACCATTTATTTTACCAGTTTTACGATGGTGACCCTCCCCCAGAACTTAGTAAGCGTCCCCTTTCGTTGAGGGGAGAATTTTATTGAAAGGATTATCCGAGAGAGAAATTATTGCCCATCTTAGAAATCTTTAGACAAATATTTGTGCCAAAAATTTCGCAATAGCCAACGCCATCTAAATGTCATGTAAGGTATTATATAACTTTCAGGAAAGGGACTTCTAACAGGACATGGAAATTTCAAGAGCTATTTGTCTAGGTTCAATTTAATAGGTAGTGATATTTTTTCTTGTGGTAAGGTTGCTGAAACTGGGAAACAAGTATCGTTGTATTGTAGCCTGTATTTTTGTAAAAGAAAAAATGTTAAAAAAGGAGTTGAAACGTTTAGGTATTTTCTGGCCACCTGTTTTGTCTTTGTTGGTCAATTGTACTGACAGCCTTAATGTCTTAAGAAATTTTGTTTACTGTATAGATTTTTAAAGTTTATTGGTACCTCCCCTTATATATATTTATGTATTTTCTCCTTTCCTTTTTATTCTATAGTTTTATCTTAGATGTATTTTAATTTTGTTTTGAGTTAGATACTTGTGTTACCACTTACAAAAAAAATTGTAAACCTCATGTTATACAATGCGGAGCTTAAGGAGTTTTCCAAATAAATAAATTTTAAAAAATATAGTTAAAATTCTCAATTTGGTATTGAAAGCAATAACTAAAATAACAATTAATTCTGAATATTTTAGATTATAAATACAGGATTGTGCTATATACTGTAAAGTTTTTTAGTAGATTTATATCGGATACAGCGACAAATAAAATTTTTACTTGAAAGAGTAAAAATATCTTTTTTATATGAGGTTTCAGATATATTAGTATGAAAAAACAGTCTCATGAAAAATTGGAAAAATAATGGGGAGGGGAAAGTAATCAGCAGCTCGGTTATTAATAGAAAATTAAATTTTATTATTCTGAAGTTCAGAATTTAACATTATATAAATGAAATAATTTTTTATTTTAAGGATTATTAAAATTTATGTAGTGTAACCAAGTGTATATAAATTCATTGGTTTTTATTATTATTATTATTGGGAAATACTATAAAGAGCTAATATATCAGAAATCAAGAAAAAATTCCTTCTTATACTGGATATCACTTTTTACATGAAAAAATTATTTTTCATTACAAAAATAGAAAAATTTCGTTATAACTATCTTTATAACAATGAGCATAGTTCTAGAGATGCGAATTATAAAGCTATCCTTATTTTTAGAACGTCACGGGGAGTAGGGCAGAATATGTATGTAATGATGTGATCTCATGACATAATCTTTGATTACTTCCACTCTTTTTATTCCGATACCCCCCCCCCCTATTTTTTTCATGGAAAAAAGCAGAATTGGTGTTTCTGAAGTGATTAAAGTCATTATTCGTGCAACAAAATATTCTGTTTCGTATCAAAAATGTAAATTTAAGCTTTTATGCCGTAATTTTCATCTACAGAAATGCTCAATGACTTTGTACGTCGATTGTATACCTGCGGTGCCATCTGCCGGTATTATGCTTGGCAAACATTAGCTCACACACAGAAAATTCTTAAGGCAAGGACATATGTATTTTTAAAGTTTTCTAGACTTTTTCTGGGATTTTTACATTTTATGATGGATTTATATGAGTATAATTTAAATTCTCAGCAAAAGTTTTATACCTAAATAATGTGATTCAAGGCCGGATCTACGTATGGGCTTAATGGGCTGCAGCCCAGGGCCCCGTTCCCCGTTGAAGATAACAAACAAAAAATGATGCTTACAATCAAAATAGTGATAAATTAACAAACCAGTAAAAAATACAAATCAAAAATAAAATACCCGAAATACCATATCAAATTTATTTTTATTTTCGAGAGCAAGAGCAATTTACTTTGGTTTTTCCGTTCTACTACCGAATACGCATAAATTAATAATTAATTGACAGATGCTCTTTCATAGAGCGGCACCGACGAGCATCGAGCATTTATACAAACGCAGTTGCACGATTTCTGTAGCCATTTATTTTTGTGCAATAATAAGTTACAATAATATGCTGATTTCGAGCTGTGTCCAGTGCGTAATACCTGAAATAAAAAGATATTTAGGTGCCTGTTTATTCAAGTTTCAAATAAAGTAAGCACCAATACACCCTTCTAAGTTATTTAAGTAGGAAAATATTGAAGTTATGATAAAGTATTTTCTCTATTTTCAATTTAAAGATTGAAAACATCAGGATTTCCTATAAATATATATGTTGTCTTAAAATTTGTGAGGGGTAACTTAATAAATTCCATAGGATGGAAAAAATAACAATCATTTTATGTGGAGTATGGAGATTTCCTGCGAATATTATGGATAAAAGTAAAGTGATCTCTTCATTTTCGTAATAAATACACTGCTGGCCACCATAAAGGCAACACACTGAAGGAAGCACGAAAATAAAATGAAATTTACAACATGCATTAGTGGAGGTGAGATATGCAAATGATAAAAATTTCAGCGTAGACACACATCACGCATGCCTGTGGTGCCACCTCAAAGCGATATTTAAGGCTTGGAAATTTAGACGATTTCAAGTTCGGCAATTGTGTTTTTCTTGTGGTTTTTTCAAAAAACGATCAGTTATGTCTCGTAGAAAACAGCGATCAGCTTTTGATCAAGTATCCGAGTTAGACAGAGGAAGAATAGTGGCCTACCGAGATTGTGGATTATCTTTCAGGGGAATCGGTAGTCGTTTTGGACGAAACCAAGCAACTGTAATGCGGATATGTGACCGTTGGATGCAGGAGGGTACGACGGACCGATGTGGTCGATCTCATCCACCTCAGTGCACCACTTCACGTGAGGACAGGAAAATTGTGCGCATGGCAGTGACAGATCGCTCAGTCACATCACGAACCATAGCACAGTACATTGAGTCTGTAACGCATCATTCAATGTCAGCGCCTACCATTCAACGCCGTTTACAGCAGAGTGGTCTGTCCGCAAGACGTCCATTGCTTGGTCTACCCTTGACGCAGAACCACTGACGTCTCCGCCGCCAATGGTGCGATTAAAGAAGAATGTGGGAGGCAGAATGGAATGAAGTTGTCTTTACTGACAAGTCACGCATCTGTCTGTAACACCACGATGGACGGATTCGAGTCTGGAGACACTGTGGAGAGATGATGCTGAACAGCTGCGTTATGCACCACCACACTGGTCATGCACCGGGTATTATAGTATGGGGCAGTATTGGATATCACTCTCGCACTCCTCTAGTACACATTGCAGGTACTTTAAACAGCCAGCTCTACATCTCCGAGGTGTTGGAGCCAGTTGTCCTTCCTTACCTTCAGGGCTTGGCCACAGCCATATTTCAACAGGATAATGCGCGACCACACGTGGCACGCTTTGTCTAAACGTTCCTCGTCAATCACCAGATTGAATTGCTTCCCTGGCCGGCTCGCTCTTCGGATCTTTCCCCGATAGAAAACCTGTGGTCCATGGTTTCTCAACGATTGACCCATATTACACCCCCAGCTGCCACACCAGATCAACTTTGGCAACGTGTGGAAGCTGCTTGGTCTGCTGTATCCCAAGAACACTTCCATTGTCTCTTTGAATCAATGCCGAGGCGTGTGGCAGCGGTGATCTCCAACAATGGCGGCTACTCTGGCTACTGATTCTGGCAGAGACCACACTTTCACAGAAGTCTTTAAATTTAATCATTTGATACTAGGTCAAAATGTTATCTACAAAATAAATTTTGTTGTGCTATCTCTTGTCTTTCTTGGTGTTGCATTTACGTTGGCCAGCAGTGTAGTTTTTTTTTCAAAGGTAGCAACGGCAAATAATGGATGACAACGGAAAAAAACAATATTTATTTAAAGTGGAGCAAATAATTCTAAATTTTATTTTTATAAAAATCTGGCTACTGATTCTGGCAGAGACCACACTTTCACAGAAGTCTTTAAATTTAATCATTTGATACTAGGTGAAAATGTTATCTACAAAATAAATTTTGTTGTGCTATCTCTTGTCTTTCTTGGTGTTGCATTTACGTTGGCCACAGCAGTGTAGTTTTTTTTTTCAAAGGTAGCAACGGCAAATAATGGAGGACAACGGAAAAAAACAATATTTATTTAAAGTGGAGCAAATAATTCTAAATTTTATTTTTATAAAAGTCCCTGTAAGCTGATGGGCTAATAAATAATAATAATCAGCATCTTAGGTTTTAGCGAGAATAGACAATGATTTTTTATTTTTTTAAGGTATCTTTCTAAAATTATCTCAGAAATATACTACATTGTTTTGTAAAAAGTTGTTGGATTATTTTTAATTTTTTAATTAATTTTGATCTTAACTCAAATGTAATCAACACTCTTCACATAATGAAATTCAACTTATAAAAAAATTCATGCTCTAACCCACTAAGTATTCAAAACAATTCCATAGGTACAGAATGAACACAAGACTTATCTACCTCAATACTAAATAATATGACCAAGAATTTTCATATAAAAAAAATTATAATGAACCAATAACACGAAATCAAAACTAACTTCACTTAATCAATCAACACTTATACCGAGTTGTACATCATGGAGGGAGAGAGAAAAATTCATAGATTAACAAAACCGAAAGAAAAAAAACTGAATACCTAATTTATGGACTATTGAAACTCAACTACTCAAAAACATTCTAAAACGAGAGTACAAGAACACAATACTAGTAACTATACTTTAAACATATCATAGAAATTCCTTTAGTGTGAATAAAATTTTACTAGTGCGATGGCCAACACAGAATAAAACAAACAACCATCTCGAATATTATCAAAACTCATAAGACACAATTGTAATTAAGAATAATAATGGCAAAATAGTTACTTTCTTCTACACTATCATAAGGTACTGGCGAAAACAATAAAAGTTCAAAAATACATAAGTGATAATGCATCCACAATAAGTATTCAATAAGTAGGTTGCAAGAAACAAGAATAACATATATTTGATTATAATAACATGATAAAACCAACGTTTAATAGCTCAAAATTTAATACTTCTAAGCAACAATGAAATTCACAAGAGAAAATGTATAAATGAAACACAATAACAAAATACGTAGAATGAGCATACTAATAAAACACATGGAGCATGTATGGGACTACACACATAGCTAAAATAGTTATTCACTGACTTTATGAGTTATACAAGAGACCTTTCTCTATATTTCCTGACTTATTGTAGACATGTACCTTGTGTCCACAGTATATTTTGAAATAACATACATGCAAAAGCATATGAGTGACAAAAACAAATTTTAAAAAAAAACATCAATGTATATAATATTGATATTTATACAAGTGCCAACATAATAAAATACAATTAATTCTCATTGATACAAAATGAATTCCTACAATCTACCCGACAACAATCTTTGAAGTATTTTAAGATAAGCATGGACCCTTCTCCGATAACAAAATGTCGACAATAATATGAACAAAGTAAACATTAAAATTTTATGTATGAATTTAATTTATTTATTTTGAAACACTGTAATAAGTTTAATCTAAGTAATAAGTTAAAATTCTTCCGCTACACCTGAAAGTTTGAGTTTCAAAATCGCAGTTTTCTCATTATCTGCCCAATTGCCTAACTTCGCAACTTCGTTAATTTTATTTAAAAATTTTCTAACACTCGAACCCTCACTGCCCGCAAATTGTGGGATCAACTCAATTAAATTAAACCGATCGGAAGTAGTATGCAATTGAACAGGATTGGCCTGACGAGAACGAGGCATTATGCGAATTTTATCTAAAAGCGGCGAGTTGCAATTAAGATAAAATTATCGACAGAATGAAGTTAAAAAAAAAATTATGTTAACATTCTTACAAAGAGAAGGATCCATCTCCATCCAATATACCAGTGGCTAAATACATTAGAACAATATGGGATCGAAAAAAATATTTTTTTTTGCAACCTTTCATCCACCGAGGAAATTAAAAATTAAACTTGCGAGGAAAAAATAATTTGCTTTAAGGTTAACGCCAATGTATTCAACATTACAACAATCTTAAATTTATTATACATTCGAACACAACACATTAGCGATTGCCCAAATTCATCTAAAAATTTCACGCGTGAACGAAAGAGGGGGAAAAAAATTTCCTCGAATCCTGGTCACTTGGCACCAGATGATGCAGCGCTACAATTACTTCATTAATTTAACATATTATGACTTACGCAGGTTCGATTAATTTAACTTATGTCTGCATCATATTAGTGGTTAGTACTTTAAAACTCAATTAAAAAACAATGAGATTAAATGAATAATTCAGATTTGATGAGATCAAATTCGTTTATTACTTTTAAAACATTACTAGGTTAAAATAAATACACTATTAAATTTTAAGAATAAGAATACTACAACATTCCACTTATCTGAAACGGAGGCATGGAGCTGGGTGGTACTTGGACGGCCTAAATTTAACTCTCTTAATCTGAAATCATGGTAATCTGTCTTCAGCTAATCTGTAAAATCTTTCTCTCAATCTGCCGAGAAATGTCCCGGTTCCTCCTTTTAAGTGGGGGCAAATTACCCCCTTTTTCATCCGCACGTCCTTTGGTCCCGCCTAGCCATTGGTCAGGAACCAAGCGCAAAGTTACAAATTTCACGGAGACTCTTCCAAATTATGAGTCCATTCAACTTTGCTGACCGGACGTTGAGACCCCCCCCCCCAACTAAGGAATGCGACAACATCCTGTCAACAAGTTACAAGGGGAATACACAAATTGCATGTGTCTTAGGGACCATCTTCAAACCCGATCAGCATCTAAGCCTTCCAGCCTCCAAGCCACCCATCAGTACCAAAAAAGCTTTTGGTTCTCCTCATAATGGTAATTTTATCGGTGCCCTGGAACTGCTAACAGATTTCAATCCATTATTTTGTGAACATATTGAGCAGCGAGAATTACGACCAAAATCGTTAATATCGTACTTATCAAGAATAATATACGAGCAAATAACTGAGATCATGAGCAAAAAATTCATTAAAACGATTACATCTCAAGTAAATAATGATGACACAAAGTACTATTCAATTGTGATGGATTCACCAACAGATTTGTCCCACAATGACAAACTTTCTATTGTACTACGATATTGTTTTTGGGAAAAGTGTATGAAAGAAGTGTCTCATTAATTATGATTAGTAGTCACACTGGCTTATACTTATTTAATTCCAGGGGTGTAGCTACTGCCGTATCATCCGTATCAATGATACGCAGCCCCTAAGCTACAGGGTCCTGAAAATATGCAAGCAAAATATCATCAAATGTTAAGGGACTCCAAAAAAAGAGCCTCCAACGTATTTTGATACAGGTCCCACTCAAGACTAGCTACGCCAGTGTTTAATGCTTAGGAACAAATAGACTGCTATTGGATAACTGTAGGGGTCAGTCGTTTGACAATGCTGCCAATATGTCCGATCAATATAATGGCGTATGCAAGCTCTTCTAAAAGAAAAATAATAAATTCGCTAATTATATGCCGTGCGCTGCACATTCCCTTTATCTGGTTGATGCAGAATCAGTTAAGGTTGCAACTTAAATCATGAACTTCTTTGGTTTAGTGCAACAAATATATCTTTTCTCTTCTGCTTCGACCCATAGGTAGTAACTTCTAAATCGTGAAATTAAGCTGAAATTTACCTTAAAAAGTTTAAATCAGACCAAATGGTCTTGTCACTACGATGCTGTTGAAAACCTTAAAAGATCATTTTGGTAATATCATTAATATTTTTAAGACATTGAGTGACAATGAAAATGAGAAAATCGATTTTCGAAAAGAGGCAGTAATTTTATTTAATAAATTTAAAAAACTAGAAACTGCCATTTTAATTATATTTTAGGAAGAAATTTTAGAAAAATTTAATTCAGTTAATAAAAGATTACAGACTTCTGGTTTGGACATCTGAGAAAGGAATAAATTAATTATGTCATTAAAAACGTTTATAAGCAATGTCCGACATGAATCAGATAAAAAATTAAATGAGTATCAAAACACAGCCAAAAAGTTAAGTCCTAGTGTAGAAACAGAATATAGCGATGTGAACAAAAGACGGTTTATTTCAAAATTTCCAGATAAATCCATAGGAAAAGCTGTGTATGGGACAGACAAATTTAAGACATGCTTATTGTTGCGTTAGATAAGCTAATCCTTGATTTAATTAGAAGTCAAGTACATACAGAATATAATAAGAAATTTAAATTTTTGATGGATTTGCGAGATCAAAGTAAGGAGAACGTCGACTTGGAGATTGTACGCGCTATTATTGATTACTATTCAAATGACGTAGACCAACATCTAGTAAATGAAGGTGTTCAATTCAAAACTTATCTTTAAAAAACTGAACTACAGTCCCATATTTGTAGTGATATGTTCAATTTAATTTTTGAAAAGAAAATTGTTGACGTTTTTCCAAATTTGTACACCATTTTGAAGAGTTTTTTAACGCTCCCTATTACTAGCTGTGAAGCGGAGCGTACGTTCTCGAAAAAGTCCTATATAGAAAACAAATATAGGACAACATTGACAAACACTAGGATTAATTATTTATCACTTCTTTCTATTAATACTGCTCTCACAAAAGACTTAAAATGTAAGGAGAAAATAAAAAATTTGCAGCACAAAAGTGTTAAAAAGTTTTTTTGTAAATTATGTTACTGTTTATAACGTTTTTTTATTGCTTGAAACAAAAAAAAAGCCTGTTTCATATATTTTAAATTTTCCCGCACAAGAATTTTATAGGAAAATGGCAAAAATATTTTAATTATCTAGGGGCCCCCAGATATTGTTAGCCCAGGGCCCCAAAATGTCACGGTCCAGCCCTGATGTGATTTCATTTTGCTAAAGTGATATTACGTTTTCAACAGGGCCGATCCTAGCGGATGTGCAGCGCGTGCACCGCACGAGGGCGGCCAATACAAGGGGCGGCCGCAGGCCGCCTATAATTCTATAGATCAAGCAAAACATTTTTTGCGAATTTCTCAAAATAATTTTTTTTAAAAATCGAATAAATATGTTGAATAGTTGTTGAAAAATCAACATAAGTCAGGATTTCCCGATAGCATAACATAGTTCAAGAAATCTAGAGCTAGTGTAGAGTTCACTAGTCCATTCTCCATTAATGCCTACTCTGTAAACATATCCTCCATTTCATAATTAAAATTCGAGGCAGAACCGGCAATACCGCAATAGAGACAGTATTTTTTTGTTTATCAGTGGAACTAGTGGTGCATTGGATCGATGCTTAACAAAGGCATCTCAAGACCTAAGACACGAGTGTGTAAATTCAATATGCATTTAGGGAAGTTAAAAGTTTTCAATTTAATAATAGCTTTACAATTTTGAAAAACAAAATAGTTGAAAGAAGTGATTTTTGTGTCAATGGTTTTACAACGCTTATAAACAATGCCCAATTTCCTTTTTAGTGTAAGTGTTGTACCTCTATTAAAAGGCAGTTTCTTGTTGCTTTACTTGGTATCAAGTTATTTGAGAAAAAATCTTGCAGCTTCTTTTGATCAAATTATTTTTATTGGCAATGCCTGCTAGGAAAACACTTCATCTAGTATTATTAATGTTAGCGAAATTCTTAATTTCATTTTTATGTTGTATGTACTTAATGGTACTTTAGTACTATAGTTAAAAAAATGCGGGTTTTATGCATTTTCTTAAAACCCTAAATGTTACACGACAGCATATAATCAAATAGGCAAATCAAGATATTCACAACATAGCACTAAAAATAGATATTAAACCTAATCATGATCTATATATATATATATATATATATATATATATATTTGTCCACTTTTATGTATTCTCCATCTCCTAGTTGAAAAATAATTTCATGTCACCTGATCCACTTAGCCCGCTACCGTGTTCACTATTTTTCTACGTTAGCAGCAAGGGCTGGGAAAACTGGACCCATGTCCGGGGCGGCATTTGGACCGAATTTGAAAAGTACATTTTTTTTTTGTTTCAAAAAAATTTGTATGAAAATATTTTCTGAAATATTATTATTCATGCTTTAGAAACCTGGAATACATAATCATTTTATAGACTGAATTGAAACGCCGACCGCTACTAATAAAATTTGTAACTACTACATTTTTTGTAAAAGCGACTATATCTTTTATAAAAATGACGATATCACACATTTGTAAAAAAGACTTTATCTTTTGTAAAATTGTACTAGGGGGCGATTTGTTGTAGCAAGTAAATTGTCACCCTGCCTCGGGATACAAGTATAGATACGCTTATCTTAGTATGATTTTCACTGGCCTGATATAAAGGGGAAAACGGTAATTATCTTGTTTTACTTATGGTATTACTACTTTAAGGATGACTCAAATGTGTACAAAACAGAATATTTCTTTTAGAGCAGCGTTCGGAAAATTGCAGTTCTTTAATATTTCATTTTTATGTACAATTAAAAATTACGTCTGCTAAAACGTTATCGTTCACACTTTCTTATTTATTAATGTGTCTTGGTGGGAAAAATTATTTGTATTTACATGCACATTTAAATATTTAATTGGCTTAATGATAGAATTTATTGTTAAATATGTATTTGATTTATCTTTTTTGAGATGTGTGTCCAGTTATATATTTGTATTTAGTATTGTGAATTTGGTATTATATTTTAAGTATCTTATTTATTTATTTCGTACTGTATACGTTTGATGTCTTTATGTGTTGAACCTTGAATGGTTCAAAGCTGATGTGTAAGTTAAATCAGGAAATTTGATACGCTTTCTCTTATTTTCTTATGTCACTGTCGCCCCATCGGGAGTGAGGTCAGAATGGACATTCTTCCCCCACACAACACAGAATGCCCGGTGTCAGCTAACTTAAAGGGGATAGAGACAATTAGAATTTTTTGATGATATCTAGCGCAACTGGAGATGTTTTATTTTACACTTGAGTAAAGTTACTTCACTTGTGATCGTTGCTATCAACAAACTCCTTTTCGAAGAAGACACAAATCAATCTCTTTCATTTAGATCGTATGAAATAGCAACAGGTAATTATGTTTTTAATTTTGAATTATTATTTATTTTTTTAAGGTATACATTAAAATACACACATTCTGTAGTACCTCCTGTAAGATACACTTTGAAATAGGCTCATTTAATGTTGATATCGTTCTCTTAGAATATGGACCTTATATATTTACCTCTCATTTAGGGACATTCAATTAAAGTGAAACTAAAAAAATAATTCAAAGATAAGTTAAAAAATAAATAAATGATTTTTTTTGGGGTAAAATTTTAGGATCTCAAAGACAAGAGAGAGAGTAGTAGCTTGTGTTTTTCTTTATATATAAATAAATCAAATAAAGTGTTAGCCTAATAAATCAATGTAACTTAATAAGGGGGGGGAGTACAACACTGTATGTTTGACGCTTCTATTTATAGACAAAACAGAATGTATAATAAAGCTATTGTATACCTCATGGACTCGCGTTTTCTTTGGATTTACATAAAAATAAAAACGCGTGCTTAGGCTGACACAATGCAAAGGCTTTCAAAAAGATCCGTACAATAGAGTATTTTCCATAACTTTCTGTAAATACAAGATTTTACAGCTCATTTCAAACATTTATTCATTAATAAAACTTTTTCAACTAAGAATTTTAACTTTTCATTAACTTCAAAATTAAGAAGAAAAAAAACCTGTGACTAATGTACTTATTTGGACATAATTTATTTAAAGAAAGATATACTGAATTTCTCTAATTAAATTAATTTGCTTAGCATTAAAGGATAAAATACATAATGTCTGGTCTTGTGGGTTTAAATTTCTGGAATTAAGACATATTGTGTAGGTTCCTTATTTGGAGGTACTATTATATTTTTACCATATTAAGTTAAGTGTTAAAGAATATTTTATTGTACTTACTTTTATGAAAAAGCGGATTATAAAAATAATATATTTAGTTTAATAAAATATCTTTTGGTTTATATACATATATAAATTGCGTAAAAAATAAATTCACGTAAGTGAATAACGATTTTAACTGAAAAGTCCACTGAACTAAAAGAAAACTAGCTTATTTTAATATCAATGGAATTATTTTGTATTTGTACCCATAGTTATACTTAAGAGTATATGAATCATAAAATTTTATCTTTGAATGAAATCCAAATAATATTGATGACGCAACCTTTTTTTCTTAAGAGAGCTTCCACTTTCGGAACTAGACATTGCACAATCTTCATAACTGTTCCCAGTATTAAAAAAAATTTGCTTCATTTGTCTTGTTGATTGTAAAATTTGATTTTTTTTTCTGAATTTTTCATCATGAATCATTTTTCTGAATCATCAATTGTCAATATAACAAATGCGTTTTTAGATGGGTTCTCTCTCTCTCTCTCTTTATACAAAAGAAGTTTAATAATATTATTTTGTAATCATGGTATATTTTTTTAAGTTAATTGCATTATTGCTGATAGAAATATCGAAAAGGCATTTCTTAAAAATTCTTTCA